>JBAMIB010225379.1:0-12298 GCA_037177415.1 Kaempferia rotunda
AAACATTGACCTTAAAATTATTTTGACTTTTTGTTGTATATCTTTAACCCTCTTTACTAAACAAGATTAAGATTTTTTTTTATTAAAATTAAATTTTCTATTCTTTATTTAGTTGATAAGACTTTATTGATGGTGGCAAGATTAGGTTCTGTTTATTTTGGACAATAGAAAGGAGAGGGAAAATAATTCAAAGAGAAAAAAAATCCCTCCAGAAAGGCAAAGGAAGGGGAAGAGAAAAGAAAAAGATTGCAAGGAGGGAAGGGAAGGTTGTCAATGTCTTCATAAGGATCTCCAAGCTCCCAAGATGGGGGTATGACTTTGACAACTCCTTAGATGAGCCTCCTAGGGTTCCCTATGACGAGGAAAACCCCCCTCCCTTGTTTAAGGGTCTTCTTGGGCCTTTTTATAGCCTTTGGAAGTGACCAAAATGGTTGAAATTTTCATAACTGTCGGGGATAAATTATCGCACAATGGTCATGTTATGCCAACTATTACAATCAAGGGCCGGACGTGGTCGTGCCACAGGGCACAGTCAAACCGTGTCTAGCATTGAGGTGAAAGGCATGGTCGTGCCAAGGGGTTCAATTGGACCGTGTTGGGTGGGGAGCTGAGAGACATGTTCGTGCTAGCAAATACGTCTGGGTGTGTTGCGCACTGTGGAGAAAAGTACGAATCCGCCAAGGGGAAGGTCTAGTTTGTAGTTTTTGGTTGCCACTGGAAGAGGCACGACCAATCTATGTCAAGTGTTGGAGGCCTAGTTTTCGCTATATTCTTCATCTAACTTTGAGCAAAGGAACATACCCTTGTTATGAGACACGGTCAGAGTATGCTCTTTGCTTTGAATCCACGTTTCAAGGCTTTTATGCTCTAATTTTACTCCAATTTCATGTCTTATTAATGAAAAGGTATAAAGAGCAAATCTCCGAATGAAAAGTGTAAAAATAATATGCAAGTATGCAAAATATGCTAAGGAGATGATAAGAAATGCATGTAAAATAATACTAAAAATTATGTATGAAACACACACATCACTACCTCACCCGTACATCACTTGGAAACACAACAAAGGCACATATTCAACACATGCATGCAAAATAAGTCTAAAAAGGGGAGTATTCTTAATAAAGGTTTATCCAAAGTCACTACAAAAGGAGGCGACATAAAGAAAACAAAAAAGATGTCAGACTTGGCGTTGGATACAGAAGGGGCAGTTAGTTCCCCTTCTCGGAGGCTAGCAACTCGACCTAGACCTTCTTCAGATCAAGGAAGCTCATGCTGGTCCCCCTGATGTATGAGGCCAGACCATAAGAATTGGTGGATGCCTCCCTCGAATCTATGCTGGAGCATTTTACAGGTTTGCACTTAGATCAAATCATAATATTCTTGGGAAGTCAAGAAAGTTTTCTTTTGCTCCTCCCAATGACCCTCCTCTCTTGCCCGATAATGAGCTATGATATGCTCAGTGAAAAAATTCAATGAAAAACTCAATGACACACATATAGTGATGGGGCCTACCATTTTACTTTTGGTGGATCCCATCACTTCATGTGTGTGTCATTGAGCTTTTCATTGAGTTTCATTCTCTTTGCAAAATCATTTTCCCCGATAATTGCCTTGGGATGACTTTTTTAAAGCTTGTGTAGTGACCTGGGCTTGTCTTAGTTCATGTGGCAAAAGGCGAAATCGCTCGTCCCCAGCGCCCCCGCCAACCCGTCCCCAGGCAAACACGGAGGAGGTAAATCATGGGTGACTACTAGTCATAAGTGCAAATGGTTAAGACATGAGGGAGGTATATGCTCGGGCACGCCGAATTTCGACCTCTAGACCTCATGTGGTAATCTCCCATGCCTTAACCATAGCACCGCCCCGAGGGGACGGGCTTGTCTTAGTTCATGCTCCAGCTCATGGATGTGTGTCGTGGCTCTTTTGCATCACTTCTCCATTTTAGCTTCAGCTTTCTCCTTTACCATTTAAGCAACCGCCTTCTCAACCTTAGCTTTATCTACCACTTGCTGAGCCTCTTGGACCTGGTGCCATGATGGGGCTGATTACGTTTGTTGGTATTCTAGCTTGGTGATCTACATCTCCATTCCACGGTGATGTTTCACCAAATGGAGAACGTGACAGTGCAATATTGGGAGAATCCCCCCACATCAATAACGGGGGTCTGCATTTCGGCAATGATAGGAGTTGATGCTTTAGAGACAAGTCCTCAGACTCGCTATAGTCACAGAGGACTCAGCCACCATAGAGGGACCAGTGGCATTTCTGATGATCCCTCGGCTGCATCTTCTGAGGCACACAGGCCTTCTACCATTGTCACATCACACTTCAAGTTCTTGTTCACTAAGGTGTTTAACATGATTTTATCTATAAGGACAAGAAAAGTTAGTTAATGACAGGGGAAATCTAATAGAAGCAACACCTTACTCAACAGATCGTTCAGTGTGACTACATTCAGTCTTAGCCCACCCTGGTAAAGTAGTGCCTCATTCTCCACCAATATATTAACATCAATTTCTAGGCCCCAAAGATCTCGGTATCCCCCAAGTACGTCTACTCCAGTCTATACTGTCCAAGCGACAACTGAGTTGGTAGGTTAACTTGCCAAGAGGTCAGCCAGGTGTACGACTGAGGTGGCTTAACAAATAAAAAGAGACACTTCCACCCCTTGTGTAAGGTCGGGTACTCGGCAAAGAAATAATGGAAGATGACAGGGTTGAGTGTAACTTGGTACAATCAAAAAATAATGACTGAACCACAGATCATGCTAGAGGAATTGGGGGCAAATTGGGACAACAAAGTTTAGAAATAGGCGGTGAGGTCTTGAAGACAGGAGGGAAAGGAAAACCTAAGGCTATCAGGTAGCTTGCCATAAAAGCAAGTGATGTAACCTAGCGGCGGCTTGTGTGGCCAATGCTCTGACACCAGAATCATGATCTTGTGATCAGAGGGGATGCCAAGTTGTATCCGGAGAGATGCTTTTTCCTCTCTCATATATATGATCCGCTAAGCCTCATACCAAAGGTATGATGGGTCGTCGATAGCAATAGGTTCAGAAAGAAAAGCAAAGAGAGAATGACATGACAAGAAATAAAAAGAGAAATGACGATGAACTTACTACATCTCTGGAAGCTGAAAGAAGATAGAGATGGAGATAATGTTGTAGATAGAAGTGAATGGAGGTGGCGTTGCTTTTCGATAACCTAATATATGTTGGTAGCGGTATAGTAGGGTTACGTGGTCTCATCGGTCCATCAAGTCATTGGATGACAAAAAAAGAGCAATAAAATCTCATCGCAAACAGATCACTCAACTAAACGGTGGCAATTATGACACAATCTCCCATATTAAAGCACAACAGTGGTGAATTATGAGGTGATGAATCGATCTTCGTGATAGTTTATACATAGTCGTCGGGTGCAAAAGTCAAATAAGCGGCAACGTTGTACAACCATAGGATTCAGGGTCACGTCAACAGCAACACAACACACGCATTCGTAATAAATACGGTAAGGTGATCTCACGGTTCGAGGTGCATACCATATGTCGGTCATTAATGTGACGACACTGTACACCAATCATCATAGTGATATAAGTACCCTGAGTTAGTTTTGATGTGGTAAATCAGATTAGATTATGACCTATATGTATTTGATGCCTTGTGTCTGAGTCGGAGAATCACCCAAGCGATCAGAGTAAAAGTCGGACAAGTCAATACGAGGTTGACTTGTCCAGGTGCCCAGACGTCTAGGCGCTCGGACCACCTTGGGCCAGCTGAGGGCGCCTCCTCTAGCTGTTGCAGCCTGAATAGGTTTTGATTGATCCACGTTAGCAATACTTCAGGCATCTGGACTGATATAGGCACCCGGAAAAGGATAAAATTTTATCCTCAAATCATTGCATAGCAAATAAGTTGCACCGCTGGAGGGCCCGGACCGTATCTAGGCGCTCGAGATATGACACATCAGTAAAAGTCAAATTCGACCTGTGGACTATAAATAGAGCTTTGGTCCTCCTAGTTTCAATAACAACTTCTACTATACTCGAATTCTATTTCTATTCAAGTTTTTCTAAGCTGTCAACATTTTGTATCAGACTTCTCCGTCACCGACTTATGTTGAAGGAGTTTCAATAATGCAATTGATTTGCATTGAATTAGTAACCTCTCCGATTACAAACCAAGTAAATTATTTTGCCTCATCGTTTATTTTATATTTTTATTGCTAACTTTTTAACTTGTGATTGTCTTTGCTAAATAGAAAGCAAAAGAAATTGTATTTTAAATTTTAGAGCAATTTACCCCCCTCTTACCAGCATCACCGGGACCAACAATTGGTATAAGAGCTCAGACGCTTCAGCAAGACTAACAGACGACGAAATAAAGAAGATGATAGGTGGAAGTAGCATCTATCTGCTAAATTTTGAAAGAGAATTTGTGTTTTGGAAATGAAAAATGAGGCATACTATAAAACTGATTTTGGTATTTTTGTAACCTTAAAAAATAGCTTTGAAGTACCCAGTGATGAAAATGGAGAATAAAAAAGGAACACCTCTGGAACAAAACACTGCAGGCCGACTTTGTGGTTAACGGTAAAGTAAAATTTCATTTCCTAACCGTGCTGCCACTTCAAGAAGTTAATCGAATTGGCACCTACAACTCTACCAAAAATATCTGGGAGAAATTCCTGAAGATCCATGAAGGCACCTTGGAAGCCAAGCTAGCGAGACGGGACATCCTCCAAAATCAACTAATGAACCTCCGGATTAACAAGGGAGAGAAGATGACTTAACTCCATGCGAAAATCAAGGAACTAATTACCCAACTCAATAACCTTAGAGAAGTGGTAACAAATTAGGACTCACTCAAGTATACGCTCAATGCCTTTCTGAGAACAAAAGAGTGGTCTACCTTATTAGATGCATACTACATCTCTAAGGAATTAAAGGTAAGTACTCTAGAAGAACTATTCTTGACTTTTAAATTATAGGAGTCTAGATGTGACTCAGGTATGTGCTCAACGCCTTTTCGAGAACACAAGAGTAGTTAGCCTTAGTAGATGCATACTACATCTCTAAGGACTTGGAGATAAGTACTCTAGAAGAACTATTCTTGACTTTTGAATTGCACGAGTTTAGATGTATAGGAGTTACAAAATAAATGGAGACAAACTAGAACGTAGCACTACAAGCCAGAAAGGATGAACCCGACTTAGAATTATCCCTCAACGAAGACAAAGAAGCATTCATGGTAAGAAAATTTTTAAAGTTCTTTAAAACTAACAAATTCAACAAGCCTCAGGACAAAAAAGCTAATACATGGAAGAAGAAATGTTTGGTGCTATAACTATCAAGAAAAAGGGCATATGAAAGACAACTACCCTAAACTCAAGAAAAAGTTAAAAGAGAAGGATAAAGGACCAAGTGAAAACAAGCACAAGAATATCAGATCAACATAGGATGAGTCGTCCAAGTCCAAGCTGGAAAAGTATGTTAGACTCGCACTAATGGTGGATCACTATAAAGACGATGAAAGTACCTCAGAGATGAGCATAGATGACGGGGGAGAAATGTCGGAAGAAAGCAGCGATGAAGAGGGAGCAATGAATTACGAGGATGACACGGTAACTGAGGTACGTTTCCTACCTCCTAATCAACTATATGAAGGTATACAAATACTTTCTAGATTATTATGTAAATTAAGGACAAAATGTATAGAATTTAAAAAGGATAATCTAAAATTAAGAGTACCTTTAGCAAAATCATGTATGCTAGATAATTATAATAAACTTAAGATTGAAAATGAAAAGTTGAAGGATCAAATAGAAAAATTGAAAAAAGGGTCATGCATCCTCATATGTTTAAAATTTTAGAAATTTTTAAGGGCTCAACTAATATTTTAGATATCACAAGGGTCAAATTGTAAAAGTGTCACCAAAATATATTTCTAAAATAATCTTCTTAATGCATAGTTAGGAACCTATATTGAGTTCCAAAATTATGTTTAGATTAAATTTTCTCTAATTTATTGATTTGCTATATAATAGAATTTTCTTACCTAGAAGAATATTTTTGGGCAACCTTTATGTTAGAGTTTTCTATTCAAAATTGTTATAATGATAAGAAAATAAATCTTTTATCTGAATAATTTTTTTAAAATTTTTTGACCATTAATTAATTTTTTTAATAAATTTTTAATCAAAATTTTTTAATATTAAAAATTTACAAAAATTGCATTTTGAAAATTTTTATTTTTTTTACATATATTCATTCTATTTTATATACTTAGAAAAATTAGTAAACTTTTTTGAGATCAAATCGATTTTTAATATTTCTTCTAAAAAATATATGTTTCTGTATAAAATAATTTATTTTTGATAAAATAAATATTAATTTCTCATAAAAAATTTAATACTAAACTGGATAATTATTTTTTTTCAGTGACAAAAATTTTCAAATTTGTTAAAAAACAAAAGTAATTGAAATAAATTTTAAATTATTTTTGACAAATCTTTTTTTTTTTTAATTCAGATATTCAAAAAATAATTCTAGAAAATTTTCTAAAACTTAGTAACAGTTTCAATCACCATTAGGGAAAATTTTGAAATTTTTTTCAATATATCTGTGATTAAAGGGGGAAAGAAAGTTAGGGGTTAAGAGGGGATTTTTTTAATTTTTTCTTAATTTTATTTGTGCTTAATTGTAATATCTTACTTGTACCTAATTATAATAATCTTTATATTTTTGCTTAAACCTAATCTTAACCTGGGTTGATGCGCGTCAAAAACAGAGAGATTATAAGTACCCTGAGTTAGTTTTGACGTGGTCAACCATGTTAAGTTAGGCCCGACCCTTTGTATTTGTTGCCTTGTGTCGCCTTGTGTTTGAGTGTGCAGGGACTTTGAAACACAAGAAATTGAGTGGAAGATGTAGTGGACGAGAAGAACGACAAGAGAATCGAGTCGACGGACTCGGTGCATCTAAGGAACGAGATCAGAGTAGAAACCGGACAAGTCAATACCAGGTTGACTTGTCCAGGCGCTTGGACCAAGTTCAGGCGTCCGGATGTCCAGGTGCTTGGACCTGGTCAGATGTCCATGCGCCCGGACCACCTTGGGCTAGCTGAGGGTGCCTCCTCCAACCGTTGCAGGTAGGTAAGTTTCAATCCACGTCAGCAACCCTCCAGGTGCCCGGACCGGTCTAGCCGCCTCAGAAGGGATAAAATTTTATCCCCAGACCATTGTGTAACCGTTTGCATAGCAGATAAGTTGCACCGTTGGGGCGCTCGAACCATATCTAGGCGTCCGGGATGTGCCACGTCAGCAAATGGTCAACTTCAACCAATGGGTTATAAATAGAACCCAGGTCCTTTTAGTTTCGAAAAAAACTACTGGACTCGAATTCCATTTCTGTTTAAGTTTTTCTTAGCTGTCAATGTCTTATACAAGGATTCTCCTCCTCTACTTGTGTTGAAGAAGGAGTTTCAATAGTGCACATGATTTGCCTTGGATTAACAACCTTCCCAATTGCAAACCAAGTAAATTGTTCTTGCCTTGTCTTTTATTTTATATTATTATTGCTAACTTTTAAACTTGTGATTGTCTTTGCTAAATAGAAAGCAAAAGAAGTTGTGTTTTAAATTTCAGGGCAATTCACTGCCCTCTTGTCTGCCTCACTAGGACCAACAAGTGATACATGATCTCATGAATCATGTTCATTAAATGTGTCACTTTATTTCTTCGACGATAATAATCCGACCAGTTGTCCCAATGAGACACTAACAACTCAACTCAACCTTTTATACAATAAGCTTGGTACGCAAATGACAATTCAACACAGTCTAGTTAGTCGGATCACGTCTCCTTTGACTAGACTAAGTGGAAAGGCTTATGATACGACGGAAGCCCCCATGTGTCCTATGGGGTCAGGAGTCATGCTGAGGTGTCATTCAAAGTCAAGGTAGGCCAAATGTGACCTAAAGGGGATTAAACTTAGCTTAAAAGGGACTCAGCCTCAATCGTTGATATCATCCTTGTCTTAACTTCGGTCGACCACTTCATTTCTGACTCAGTCTAGGTCGCCGATATCATCTCCGTCTCAGCCTTTGTCTCCGACATCTTCTCTGACTCAGCCTTGGCTGCCGACATCATCTCAGTCTCAGCCTCGGTCCTTGACATCATCCCTGTCTCAGCCTCAGTCACCGACATCATCCCTATCTTAGCCTTGGTTGACCATATCATCTCGAACTTGGGTCGTGTGTGTGTGTGGAGGGGGTATGTGGATAAAGAGGTAACGTAACTGCCTCATTAATGAGGCTATTTCTCCCAGGAGATGTGGACAATGACGGTGAGCACCCCAGAATACATGGACAATGACAACGAGCATCCCAAAAGACGTGGACAACGATAGTGGATATCCCAAAACACATGGTAAATGGAAGCGCATATCCTGGAGAACATGTATATTTACCGTTCTTTCAAGTTCCTCAAGGAAACCCTAACTTGAGCATCTGAGTGATTTATCAGGATCTATCCCCTGTGTCATTCTAACCCTCTTCTGGAGTGCTTTTCAGGTCCTTCCATCTTGCTTACCGACAATGACTTGACTGTGTTCATGGTATTTGACTGGAATAGAACCCATAGAAAAAACAGTACTGTGTTTTGTAGCGACAGACATCCTTCTTGACTGCAGCTCTACATCTCTAAGAGCATGGAAGTGATGAGACGAAAAGAAGCTAAGAGAAGAGGTTGGTGATCTGTTTGCTTCCATAGATCATGGAAGGCATTTTATCTTTGACAAAGAGATCCCAACGTCCCAATCTGTAGCTTTTCTTGGCACTAGATGCTACAAATTCTTGTACTATTGACTAAGAGATGATGTCGGAATGGGTCATGATCTACCATGTGACGACAGTACAAGTGAATCTATTGTTTTGTCTGTTTGTCTGTGACCATTGTCTGCTCATTGCCTGTCCACCATGGTAGCACCACATGGATCAACATTAATGACCAACCAAAAAAGACATAAGTTATCTTGGCAAGCATTTACATCAGAATTTAGCAAGCACAAATGAGGATCACAAATATTGCTTTGAAAACTCTACAATAATTTGTCATAAAACCCCATCCGTGATGTTACAATAATCTTTCGTCGTAAAAATGAAGAAATGCAACGAAGGTAGGTTTTCTTCTCCAAGTTGGTAGCCCCAGCTCCCGTATAACCTAAGTATTAACTTTATCACCATCGCCTACGTACTCCGACGTCAAGCCAGAAATAACAGCACTACACTCCCAAGTAACAAGAACAGATGAGTTAGAAAACAGGAAGAATTCCTGAGTATATGCTTATTGGGGTGGGATAAGATACTGTCTTTTGTTTTCCTTGATCGAGATCCTCAGCCAGACCACCTTCCATATCACTTGAAAGATCAGCAAAGTCGAGATCACAGTGTGGATCCTGTTCATCTTCTTTCCTTTCTTTTGCTTCAGCTCCTTCAAAAAGGAGTTCAATGTCGTCCTCAAAATTAGTATTGTCAAAGTCATGCAGATTGGTGGTCGGATAGAGGCCAACTTGATGGTGATAAGGATAAATGTCGAAGCCATGATCCATGATAGTACTAGTCCAAGGGGTGTCCGCGATGCTCTTGTCTCGTTCAACTTCGTTCGGTGCTTCTCCAGAATTGGTTTCTTCAAAGCTCCCTTCCTCTTGCAGTGTTTGTGGCTCAGACTCTGGTAAAAGCTCTGGCACTGGCTGCGGCTTTGGAGAAGGCCGTGGGCATGTTGTGTAGCAACTAATGTCAAAGTTGGTGACTGCATTCGGGCCTCTGTACTCAATCGCTGCAAGATCATAGGCTTGGGCAGCCTCCTCCTGGGTACCTATACAAGCACTCGAAACAATTAGCTGGAGCTTAGCGAATACGATTGGAATTTAGCTAAATTAATTGGAATGATGGCACGAGCTAGAATCAATCACTTAGGATGGTGAAAGATGGGACTGGGATAAAAACCCATAATTGAATCGCACAAGGTTTGTTGGCTCCAATTATCGGTTGAATCAAGCATGTATAAAGAGGATAGGGTGGTCATTCACGTGGGAGATCGAATGAGTGATCAAGGGGCAAAAAGGATGGTAACATGGTGACTGGCCATTGTTCTGTTTCAGTGTAAATCGACTCCATCCACATCACATGAGGGAGCAATTGAGCAAGAACATACAAGTGGATATCACTTTTGCACCCCAAGAACTTTTGAACTCACACGATACTTGCCAGTGGCAGGCATCAGTTCGATTAAAAACGAGAATAACTTGCGCATTCACTTAGATACCACACCAACAAATTGCACATCGATCGTAGCAGTTACTTCATGCCCATCGAATGAAATGAAAACCAAGCATTGCATTCCAAATACATGAGATAGTTTAGAAGAGATGAAGTGTTATCAGAAAGCATACTGAAGGTGCCTAGGTAGAGGTACTTGTTGCCCATGACCCGGCCAATCCTGGCCTCCCACCGCCCGTTGTGGTGATGCCTGTCAAACTCCGGCAATGTAGATGGAATTCAACCAAAAAACGTTATAAAAATGCTGTCTATGATCCAACGAAGGATGTTCAGGGGAAACCTGGCTACCCCACGGTACTTGGAGACACCCCTTGAGAACCCACTGCTCCAGCGCCGCAGTGAAACCAAGTAGTCCTCTTTGGACATGCTCTGCATCTCTTCGTAATCCTTTGCATATGTCTCTATCTGCATGCATTCAAGTAACAACTGAATTAGGCCTCGGAATCAACAACAGGCGTTGAGTGCTCGGAGCGGAAACCAGGTTACAGGAAAGTTTAGGGCGGTCTCTGAACCCCAATACTTGAGCGCGGCGAGATCATATGTACGTGCCGCAGCCTCCTCCTCATCATAAGCTCCTGCAACATTAATTTGTAAAATGAACAAGTCGAAGGAAAAATGTAAGATCCAAAAGAAAAAGGATACAACAATATCCATTTCGAAAGTGAGGTCGGCGAGCGTTTGTGTCGCTTACCCAAATAAACTAAGCACGAGTATCGATCATCATCAGTGGAGGATCCATCCACATGCAGATCTCAAAACAAGATCCAAACCAGAAACATTAAAAAAAGAAACAAAAAAAATTGGGGGGAAATAAGAAATGGTGAAGCCGAGATTGAGAGATTTGCCTGACCTTGTCTTCCGTTCTTTTTCTGGATGGAGTTCCAAGAATGTTTGTCCCAGAGGTGAGCTTCAAATCTCCCTGTCCATCTATGCCTGATGGTAGATGCGAGATTGAAGCACAAATCGAAAGTAAAGAAATCGTCTAAAAGTCTTTGAAACAACACAAACACAATGGGCGGAAATTACTTGGCGACTCCTCTGAAGACAGAGCTCCTCTTCCCATTGCCATTGCCATTGCCATTGCCATTGCCAGGAGGTTTATCCAGTTTAGGAGCTCGCTTGGGTTTCCTAGGCTTCTTCACTCGCAGCACACTGCGAGATGAGGAGGGTGGGAATGAGTTGGAAGACGAGGAGGAAGAGGGGGAAGGAGCAAGCTTCATGGAAGGCTGCGGATTCCTTCGTTTTTCTTATTGTAGTCTCGCTGCAGTTCGTTCTCTTCTCCCAGGAAAGGTCAGGGAAAGCATTTATACTTTGGAAAGGGAGATGCGTGTAGCAGAATGGCTTCAGAATGGGCAATGGTTATTGGGTCAGTTTGTTTAGGCCTGCGTTGTCCTAACTTTCCTATCAAATTCCCTCTGGATTAACACGGAAAAAATAAATCATAAATGATTACTAATCATTAGTGTAAATATTGAAGTATGAAAAAGCTAGATCTCGAACGTGTAAAATTTCAATCTCAAAACCTCCGAGAAAGTAAATCATGAATGACTATTAATCATTAATGTAATGTCAAATCATGAGAGAGATATATAATCGAACGTGCTAAATTTTAACATCAAAATCTCATATGATAATATTTCATATTTTAACTATTGTACCTCAACGCCGGACAATCAGCATACACAGCTGACACTTGGGTTGAGGGTTTGGCAAGCTCCCAATTGAGCTCTTGCTAGAGCTGTCAGACGGGCCAACCCGTGGCGGGGTGGGTCGGCCCATGGCGGGCTAGCAATTTGGCGGGCCGGGGCGGGGCGGGCCGACATCTGATTCTTTAGTAAGAGAATCGGTTGTGTATGTCAATATATAAGCGTGATCCCTTAATGTGACTGCTAGCTCGATAACGATAAGTGAGTTGTCTTGCTTTTCATAGGCGTGCTCAGCTCTAGTCTAGCGATTGGC
>JBAMIB010225803.1:0-12295 GCA_037177415.1 Kaempferia rotunda
GAGCTTTTGTCGTGAGTATATTTTTGATTTATTTTGATAGTTAATTTTTTAAATAGGATGCATAATTATGAGATAATGAGTTTCTGGATTTATTTACTCTGATAATTAATAAAAAAAATTACGTAGAACTGAATTTTTAAGCTAATATTGCCTCGTTCATAGTTTTTTTTTTTTATTTTAGGTACGTTTATGTAAAAGATCTTTAAAAAAACAGGCGTTGAGAAAAAACAAAAAAAAAAAAAAATTGCTTCACGATGTGTCTTCCGTCCCTTTCTAAAAATATAAAAAAAGAAAAAGCCGATGCTTAGATAACGGCGGCAGCACTGCAACAGCGGGCGAATTCTTCTGGCGGCTGAGGCGACACCCCTGATCTCTCCTTCTCTACCTCGGTAATCACTCCTTCCTTGTCTCTCTCTCGCTCGTTTTTCTTTCGATAAGGAAACCGCACGCTAGAGCCATCTCGAGCTATTGCTGATCGGTCCAGGAAGGAAGGGCTGAAGGTAAAGTTTTTTACTTTCCAGATTCTTGGCGGCTTTGGGGATTTTTTGTGGCTGATCCATCTGTAATTGATTAAAAGAAGTAATTTTTTTTTCTCGATGAGATGCGAATGAATCACAGTAAACTTCTGTGATTCATTGTTGTTTGATATGATCAGATTAAAACTCTCTGATGGAGATATCGTTGGGGATGTGATGGTGACATCGTCTTCGATTGGGCCTTACCTCCCGACTCACATGCCAAAGGATGAAGCCTCATGTTCTGAAGATCGACCGGGTTGGGGGTTTTCGAGGAGTTGCATTTGATGATTATGTTAGTCATTGAAGGAGCGTAAGTAGTATGAAATGAGGTGTTTAGTTCTCTTGGTCTGTTTTTATATTGCCTGGATGGGTTTGTTCCCTCTGTGTACGTAGAGTATCTGGAAGAGGTGACCGCAATGTTTATCCAGGTTATCTTTTGCTTCCTGCATGTTACATATCGAGCAAGTTATACATGGGAAACGGGGAGTGGGTATGGTCCGATCGTGTGGACTCATGTAGGGATATTAAGTAACGTTAACTGAGAGAGTGATCTTTGGAAAAGGCAGCTTCTTAGTTGACAGTGAGACATTCGCGAGGGATTAGTTAGGAACGACTAGAGGTTCATCGAGGCTGTTTTAGGAGTGAGAGGGATAACTAGCATAGTTTGTCTAGAATTAGGAGGGTTGCTTGAGCCAATTTATAAGGTAGAATCAGGTATGTCCAATAGGGTTTCCATGCAAGAGTTACCTTGGACCATGGGCCGAAGGATGAATCCTCATGCTATAGAGACCTGCAATAATTAACACCAAAGGTTGGAGTTCTCAAGGAGGTACATGATTAACCATTTGAGGAGATGATAGTGCACAAAGATAATTAGAATAACCTAATTTAGGACTCACAATATTTTACTCAATATAATAAGGAGAAGTAAAACCCTCTTTGTACTTGGAGACAATTGGAGTAGGCTACAACCTTTATATAAGTTGTTTGCTGCCTTCCCATCTATTATGTAACAAGACAATTTCATCTCTATCGATGAACATTCCACTTCTTAATGACGATGCTTGGTAAGTTATCTGCAGGAAACGATGGGAATTGGTTGGTGGCCCCAATTGGTGAATTTGACTTGGAGCTGCTAAGCAGCCATCACCTGGAGTATAATCCTTGGCTGAAGTAGATGCTAGGTGGATGGTGAGCCATCCTTGGCAGAATCAGTTAATCTTTCAATAGTTGACAGTGCTCTTCTTAGTTGGGCCTGAGGCTTTGAACAGATTTATCCACTTATCAGGCTACAATATGTGGGTATTCTCCTAGGTACACCTTTTTGAGAATGCACACAAATCTACCCAGATTAATATTCTTATGAGGCATCATGAGTGAGTGAATGACAATGTCTAATTAATGTAAAATTAATTGTATATAATGTAAAATTATATACAATTATATGTAATGTAAAATTGTATATAATGTAAAATTATTTTTTTAAATGTCTAATTAATTATATGTTATCATACACAATGTCTTATTGAAGTGAATGACACAATCCATCTATGACGTGATTATTAGGATACAACATGATTTGAGAAATTTAACTGGGGTAAAAGAGCTATTTTACTTCATAGATACTTCTTTCGTCTATGGATGATCGATAAGATGAATTTTGATCTCTTAAGTTACTGATTTGGGTTTTCCTACTTCAAGCTCAGAGTCATTTTGTTTTTTATATTGAAATTTATGCATAATTTAACTTATTTTCCATCTTGTTTTTACTCATAAGTTATAACTCTTGTCTCCAGCATCTATCCACTGTGGTCTGGAAGGCATTGATGCTCAATGTCAACTGGGATTTCAGCTAGCTGGATCAACACTACTTTAGATGGTCGAAGAGGACCTGATCATTCACTCTTCAGGTGTGTCATTAATTCAAGAATAAAATGACTATTATATTAAATTTCAATACATAGCATCAATGCAGATCGAAGCCTCAACATTTGTCATAGCCATCCATGTTAAAAACTTTGAACTTTGGACTAGGGATAGTTTACAGAATTTCCAAAGTGTTGCAGGTCCAACGTAGTGCCTCATCAAATTAAATTGATATCAACTATCCCAGAGAATTGAAATAAATAACACATCATGAAGAATTTTTTTTAAAAAATAATGATATCTTATTTATTTAATTTATATATATATATATATTTCTCAGATGCAGGAGGGCCTACTTCACATTCATGCAATCGTATTGGTTGCAAAGAGCAAATGAGCTATCTGTTTCGAGAGTCCAGGTTGCTGCAAATTACTCAGACTCAGTACCTGATTCATTTAATCATAAAAGAAATCATGGATATCACCCACTCGAAGAACTGAAAGAACGTGAGAAGAACAAAAACAAGAACATGAAGCTTGCAGATGCTGAAATAGCCAGAACAGTAGTTGAGGTACTTGTAGAGTTTAGGTGAAATATCAGCATTGCGGCATACTAGGTTTTACCTATTTTTCTATAATGTGCATTTCTAATAGTGAATATTGATGCAAAAACGTGATAACGCTCATGCTAAGCGCCCCTCATTGCTGGCCCTACGGTGAGATGAAGGGAGGTAAATCAGGTATTGAGCGGCTCCCTAAGTGGGAGGGTTATTGCCATAGCTGTGATTCAAACCCTTGCCCATTGATGCAAGTCTACCACTTGGGTACCAATTCAGCTACACCCCAAGGGCACTTTCTAATAGTGAATATGTGTCCATGGTAGGTGGAGTGTTCTCTATTACCATAGTATCATATTGTCTGTGCTGATTCTTGTTCTGCTTTTAGCACATTAACACATTAGCACTTCTAGTAAGATGTTTAATACTGGGAAAGTACAATTGTGAAGTTTCTTTTTGTGTGAATGCTTTAGTTGTGCTGATCTGTCTACTTATGTTGGAAAATGTTTATGACTTCCAAGGTGTAAGAATTTCTCTTCTTTTTAGGCTAATAGCAAGGCTTTGGTAATATTTCCTGGAGGGATACATAATGAACCCCATCGTCACGCTTCATGGGCAGAATTTCACTATGTCATTGATGACTATGGAGGTTGGGTTCTTGATTAACATCCTTCTTCGCTGGCACACCATGTTGATTAACATCTTACTTTTATTTGTTTCAGATATGTTTTTTGAGTTATTCAATGATGAAAATATTTTGCAAGATCCAAATGCAAGCAGTCCTGTGGTAGGCAATAGAACATGGTTTCGTAATTGTATTTGGAAGGGAAGTGCTACAATTTACCCAGTTGAATTATGTTTGCAGATAGTTCTGATAGGTTATGATTCCCCTATATATGGAGAAAAGAATGCAATTTTTGACACCTTTGAAATGGATGAAGAAGAGAGTATTGGGCCCGAGTTCAAGGAGGTTTGTGCAGTCAAAATAAGCAGCTGCAATATAGCTGACTTTACTTTATTACCAATCTGAAGAACTAAAGCTATTGTAATCTCATTTCTTTGCATTTATTACAGATTGATGATACAGAAGTAACTGATACTCTTATAAGTTGGGGCATGCCAGATACTCTGCGTTACACTCATCCTCTGTATTTTGCGAAATGTCTAACAAAGGTATAAATGGATGAACTAATTCATAATTGGAATTCATTTTTCAGGCATTGCAGACCTGGTTTCTGACCATTTGCTCACTTAGACGTGCCTTTTTCATGTTGCATTTTCCCTACTTATTGATGGGTCATTCGAGAGGCATTGTTCACTAATCTCTGACAGCAGTATTTAATAGACAAACCACGTCGGTAACACTGTGCCATATACCACTTTTTCTCCTTGCCCTTTTGTAATAGAGTAGCTCATATCATAGATTTGCTGAAAATGCAAAATCTGTAGAAACTAGAATTGGAATGACCTTCAATGGGTTCACCAATCGTTTCATTGAAGAAGTTCCTTGAGTCAGAGTATCTAATTTTATTGGATGAATTATGTACTGATATGCCCTGTGAACAAATTGTAATACTGCAACTACATGTGTAATGTGTTCCAATGGTTCTCTTGGCAAGGTGAAATAGGTTAGTTGACTTAGTCAAATGCTTAGTTAGCATAATCTTAGAAAACCTTCGTCAACTGGATGCTCTCAGTGAGAATAGATTTATCACGTTGCTTTGGATGAGAAATTTGTTCATGAATGTGATCTAGGATAAACTCAATAAAATTTTTTACATGCTTTATGTACAGGTTGTCCAGACAAAATTTCAGAAGGTGGATTTACCATCAAATGGGCTTCAAATTTTTGGTTGTCTAAGACCTGCTTTTATAGAAGAAGAATCTTATCTGAGGGGGTTATTTTACCATAATGAAGACAACTATATTTCAGATTGTAGAGGTAATTCATTCAAAGTTTAGGTTGGTGACTAATTCAATGGTCAGATAAAAAATATGTTATTTTCTCGTCTTATTCCTAACAGAGTATGTTGTACAATTTGATATCATGGTAAAAAATGTAACGAGTATGAGAAGGGTGTAAGATTCCCAAAAGTCTTTCTTTCAACTATCTGCTAGCTGTATGAACTGATTGGTTATTATATATGTGTAGATGGGGGGTTGCTGAATTTTAACACCAAACACGTTGGCAGGACAATTAGCTCAACATTTTATAAGCTGGAGATCATGTCAATGGATTTAAGTTCTGTATATGGTGACCAGGCAAGTTCTGCTTTCTGTGTTAAGTGGGATGCAAACAGTAATGATATTGGTGTTTTTATTAAGAGGCATCTATTACATAGTATCTATAGGGCTAAACATAATTCTAAAATAAACATTCAATGAGGGAGTAAGCCGACTACACAGCTCTACACCCCCTTTAGTTGGAGGATTGAGGAGGTGCTTGGTTGGATGGAATGAGAGTGAGGAACATGAAATGAATGGAAAGTTGGTGCTTGGTTTGGAGAATTGGTGGTGGGTCCTACGGATTTAATCCCCTAAACATGGGAATGAACCATTACTTAGCAAAATGGAGGGTATGGAAACCCCCATTCCCATTCCCATTCTCCACTTCTATCAATCTCATTCCCATTTCCATACTCTTCAATTAACCCAGCACCCCCGAAACTATATATGCCCGAATTCCAAAAACATAAACTGACTAAGACATGATCATGATGAAAAAAAGAAAATAATCTAATTCAAATCAGCATGCTGATAGATCCACACATTGATAGAGAGAGGATGAGGTGAGATCTGAACAAAGCCAACCAGAAAGAATGAAGAGGGGATTGACAACTGCACAATAATCAACACAATGGAAGTTGTGCAGCTGAAGATGCAAGCTGGAAACTGCATAGCTGAAGATGCAAGTAAGAAGAAAACTGTGAGTAGGTTGTTTGCTACACATCTGAAATACATAGAGAAGGATTAGGAGGTTTCAGAAAGACTCCTAAGAGACAAAGGACTAAAGAAGCTGCATGGTGCACGGAAAGGTGTGAGCTATGGATGAATAAATGGAGGGTTGGTATCCTAGCTCAATTAGAATAACTGGCATTGGGAAACTTGGATATCTTGTTACCTCTTACATAGTATGTATAGGACTAGCCTATTACATAGTATATATAGGACTACATAACTTCTAAAAACATTTATTGAGACTAAGCCCACTACACAATTCCTAATTACTCTAATAAGTCAACACTGGTTTAACAACTATGATCACTCAGAATCTGGTAAATGAATCTTCCATTCGTCTTTTTCTTGATTATCTTTTCAAGTCCAGGGTCCATATTCTTAAACAACATTGCTCTTCGATTTTTGCAGTCAATAATTAATCTGCAAGATTTTCAAGATGCAGAACCTGATCTGCTTGCAAATTCTGCATCAGCAATTATGGAGCGGATTAATGAATATGGAGCACAGAGCAGTGTTGCTCTGAAAGCTCTCTGTCGCAGAAGGAAAGGGCTTAATGTTGAGGTGAGAACTCACTTTGCAGGTTGCATTCTGGTTCTCCATTTGTTAAATGGTTTGTATCACAGGTCTCCTTTTCTGATTATTGTGAGAGACATCCTTAACTTTGGCAGATTGGAATTTATAGTTATCGGCTACTTTTCTTAGAATACTTTGAGCATACGGTGCTTAACTATAATTCTTTGGAGTTGTCTTTGCGTGATATGACTTGAATCCATTTATTGTTATCATGTCATCCTGACACATTATAGAGATGGGGTTTGAATCTTCTTTTATGCTTAAATTTGTGCACTGTTTTGAGTGATTGTTCTGGATGAATTTGAATCTCTCTTGACTAGCCTTTTGTTAACTTCACAGCTTGCAAATCTCATCGGTGTAGATAGTCTTGGCATAGATGTCAGAGTATATTGTGGGATGGAAGCTCGCACTCTTCGCTTTCCATTTAGTGCTAGAGTAAGCAATTTCACTTAGGGAACCTATTTATTTATCTTAACATTGCTGTTTCGATGTATGCTTCTGCAAGTGAAGTTAAATTTACTAACCGCATTCCATAAGGTCTCTTCGTTTCTTAACTACTTTATACAATAGCCTGAATGATCTTCGTTTTGCTTCTGTAATTGAATTTGTGTAAATTTATCAATGTTTTTGTATTTTTACTTCGAGCGTTTATTTCATGTCAGAGATAGTTTGCACAGATGCACACAATTATGCATCGTTTTGTACCATTCTTCCGTGAAGCGACTTAAGCATCTAAATTGATTTGCTTTGGCCTGGGAAAATGTCATAAATTAATTCATGTACGAAGAGTCTCCATTCAATTCCATGTTAGCAACAGTGAGGAGGAATAATTCCTCTCACAGGGCTAGCCATTATGGATTATTGGACCTCTTGCTCCCATCCCAAAATAGCACAAGATGCTCTCTTAGTTTGCTTTAAATAATTCTGCTTTATTACCTTATGTTTTCAATTTTGTGTTGATCTATACTTAAACCATTAATCAACACAGGCAATTTCTGAAAGTGCGGCTGAAAAGAAGATCAAGAAAATGCTTTTCCCACAGTATCACAGGAAAAACCTAAGAACTGCCACAGATGAGTTTAGGGAACTGTAAAGTAGAAATGCCTTCTCTTTTCATGAGCAGTAGCCTTCATCTTGAACAAGTTAATCTTTTTTTATGTGAAAGGTCGTATACAGTAAGGAGCAGTGTCCATTTGTTGCTTTGAAGTTGAATTTTGAAATGGAAGCATATAAAGAAGACATCCATGGGCGTAGAACGGATTTACAGAAATAATCAGATGATTACCAACCTAACATTTGCGCGAACTTGTAATAAATAAAGTTGGTAGCACACATGATGTCAATTGAGGGAGTAAGCACAGCTGTTGTTATCACATTGTACGCAATTATATTTTTTATTTTTATGCTAATTATTTTTTTTCTTCTGTAATGTGGTGAGCTCCAAGAGTTCGTATGGAAATTGACCGCTGTTAATTAAGGAGAAGATTGCATTTTGTTTGTGGAAATGATGTCATGGAATTGGGTGTCTTATTGTTGTCCGTGGCCTGATGCCTTTTTCCTTTGGTTAGAGATTAATGTCTCTGATTATTAATCTTTTCAAAGATGGACATTATAATAGAGAATTTAATAGACCACATAATTGATTTAGTTGCACTCCCATGGGCACTGGGTGTAAATGTATCGAATTGAACCGAATAATATGAAAATTAATAATGTTTGAGTTTATCCCAAAAAATATATATGACATTTGAATTTTTTGATTTGAAATAAGATTTGAAGTCGTGTTCGACTCAAATTTTGAATTTGAATCGAGCATATTTGATCTATAATTTAAAATGATTTAAATTGATTAAATTTTAACTTGAATATATAAGTTACAATTATATAAAAATAATTAGAATTTGATTCGAGTTTGGTTCGCGACTTGTGAATAATCAAACAAAATAATATAGATTTTCAACTCGAAAAGATATTCAAACATGTTCGAGTTCGGCTCAACTTCGATAATTTTAAACACGAATCAAATATTTTTTTGAACCGACTCGAAAAACACACAAACCAGCTTGATTCGTTTGCACCACTAATGTACACTAAATCGACCAAATGTAGCCAACCATGGCTGAGTTGGATAGCATGTGGCAGTATTTTTGCAATAAGCATGGGTCTATTCTCGGTAACAATTACGTATTACGCCATCCACATATCTATAATTTATAGATTTACCTCTTTATATATGATTGTCGGGCTAATTGTGTGGATGTTCGGGGGTCACTTTTTTACTGCAATTAGAGGTGAGAAAAAATTCGGTTAAACCGAATAAACTGATCGAAATTTAAAATTCAGTTCGGTTTATTCGGTAATTCGGTTTTGTTTCCCAAAAAAATCGGTTAAATTGGTTAATTCGGTTCAGTTTCAGTTTTAAAATTTCTTATTCGGTTAAACCGAATAGACTGAATTAACCAAAATTTTAGGCCAATCCGAATTTTCAGCCTTCATTTTTTAAATTTGTAACCGATTTTTTATAAAAAAAAATTTGATTTTTTTAAAAGAAATCGATTAATTCTGTTAATTAGGTCGAAACCGAATTAACAGATATTATATCGGTTCGGTTCGTCTTTTAAAAGCAATTCGGTCGGTTCGATTTGTTCGAAAAAAAATCAGTTCGGTTCGGTTCGATTAATTCGGTTCGGTTAATTCGGTTTGGTTTTAACCGAATACTCATCCCTAAAAGTGGCATTGTTCTCTACGAGAGGGCTATCTTTACCGTTCCCTAGTATATTAAAGGTGAAATCAATTCATTTATTGAAAATAAGTCAATACTAATCAATACTTAAACTATGTGACGGGTATATTCTTGAAACAGCCTGATGTTGTTGTACCTGGTGTGAGCATCTTAGGAGCACATAGGGATAGCTACAGATTGAGCTCAGGAACCTCATATGCTTGCCCCCATGTATCAGGGGTTGTAGCTTTGCTCAAGGCACTTCATCCTGACTGGTCTCCTGCTGCAATTAAATCTACACTCTTGACAACAGGTGAGTGATCAAACTCCTTAGAGATCATCAGTTTCTAATTCGATCGGCAACCACATTGACTTCACTTTATTCTTCGCACAGCATCAAACGTCGACAGCAACGACATGTCGATACAAGCCGAGTCACTTCCACATGAGATCGCTGACCCTTTCGACTTCGGTGGCGGCCAGATTGATCCTAACAAAGCCTCCGATCCCGGTCTGGTGTACGACATCGATCCGCAGGAGTACTACAAGTACTTCAAATGGGATGTCAAGAACTTTAGTATATATCCTCAGGTACTGTAGCCTCTGCGCAAACTGAACCTTCCTGTCATCTGCATTCCTGATCTCATCGACGCCAAAACTGTTGGGAGGACGGTGACCAATGTCGGCAAAGCGGATGTTGTCAACAAAGTGTCCATCGAATCACCGCCAGGTGTTAATATGACAGTCGAGTCGTCGACCCTCGTGTTCGATTCCAGAGCCAAGGTTCAAAGTTTCGAAGTGGCATTCATGGCGGTCCAATCTCGGTAACAATTACGTATTACGCCATCCACATATCTATAATTTCTGGATTTACCTCTTTATATATTGTTGTCGGGCTAATTGTGTGGACGTTCGGGGTTAACTTTTTTACTGCAATTAGAGGTGAGTAAAAATTCGGTTAAACCGAACAAGCCGAATAAACTGACCGAAATTTAAAATTTGGTTCGGTTTATTCGGTAATTCGGTTTTGTTTCCCTAAAAAATCGATTAAATCGGTTAATTCGGTTAATTCGGTTCGGTTTCAGTTTTAAAATTTCTTATTCGGTTAAACTGAATAGACTGAATTAACCGAAATTTTAGGCTAATCCGAATTTTCAGCCTTCATTTTATAAAATTGAAACCGATTTTTTATTAAAAAATTGATTTTTAAAAAAAAACGATTAATTCTGTTAATTCGGTCGAAACCGAATTAACCGATATTATATCGGTTCGGTTCATTTTTTAAAAGCAATTCGTTCGGTTCGATTTGTTCGAATAAAATCGGTTCGGTTCGGTTCGATTAATTCGATTCGGTTAATTCGGTTCGGTTTTAATCGAATACTCATCTCTAAAAGTGGCATTGTTCCCTACGAGAGGGCTTGCTTTATTGTTCCCTAGTATATTAAAGGTGAAATCAATTCATTTATTTAAAATAAGTCAATACTAATCAATACTTAAACTATGCGACGGGTATATTCTTGAAACAGCCTGATGTTGCTGTACCTGGTGTGAGCATCTTAGGAGCACATAGGGATAGCTACAGATTGAGCTCATGAACCTTATATGCTTGCCCCCAAGTATCAGGGATTGTAGCTTTGCTCAAGGCACTCCATCCTGACTGGTCTCCTGCTGCAATTAAATCTGCACTCTTGACAACAGGTGAGTGATCAAACTCCTTAGAGATCATCAGTTTCTAATTCGATCGGCAACCACATTGACTTCACTTTATTCTTCGCACAGCATCAAACGTCGACAGCAACGACATGTCGATACAAGCCGAGTCACTTCCACATGAGATCGCTGACCCTTTCGACTTCGGTGGCGGCCAGATTGATCCTAACAAAGCCTCCGATCCCGGTCTGGTGTACGACATCGATCCGCAGGAGTACTACAAGTACTTCAAATGGGATGTCAAGAACTTTAGTATCTATCCTCAGGTACTGTAGCCTCTGCACAAACTGAACCTTCCTACCATCTGCATTCCTGATCTCATCGACGGCAAAACTGTTGGGAGGACGGTGACCAACGTCGGCAAAGCGGATGTTGTCTACAAAGTGTCCATCGAATCACTGCCAGGTATTAAAATGACATTCGAGTCGTCGACCCTCGTGTTCGATTCCAGAGCCAAGGTTCAAAGTTTCGAGGTGACATTCATGGTGGTCTAATCTCGGTAACAATTACGTATTACGCCATCCATATATCTATAATTTCTAGATTTACCTCTTTATATATTGTTGTCGTGCTAATTGTGTGGACGTTCGGGGGTCACTTTTTTACTGCAATTAGAGGTGAGTAAAAATTTGGTTAAACCGAACAAGCCGAATAAAGTGATCGAAATTTAAAATTCGGTTCGGTTTATTCTGTAATTCGGTTTTGTTTCCCTTAAAAATCGGTTAATTCGGTTCGGTTTCAGTTTTAAAATTTCTTATTCGGTTAAACTTAATAGACTGAATTAACCGAAATTTTAGGCTAATCCGAATTTTCAGCCTTCATTTTATAAAATTGAAACCGATAAAACGAACCGAACCGATATAATATCGGTTAATTCAGTTTCGACTGAATTAACAGAATTAATCGTTTTCTTTTTAAAAAATCAATTCGGTCGGTTCGACTTGTTTGAAAAAAAATCAGTTCGGTTCAATTAATTCGGTTCGGTTAATTCGGTTCGGTTTTAACCGAATACTCATCCCTAAAAGTGGCATTGTTCTCTACGAGAGGGCTATCTTTACCCTTCCCTAGTATATTAAAGGTGAAATCAATTCATTTATTGAAAATAAGTCAATACTAATCAATACTTAAACTATGTGACGGGTATATTCTTGAAACAGCCTGATGTTGTTGTACCTGGTGTGAGCATCTTAGGAGCACATAGGGATAGCTACAGATTGAGCTCAGGAACCTCATATGCTTGCCCCCATGTATCAGGGGTTGTAGCTTTGCTCAAGGCACTTCATCCTGACTGGTCTCCTGCTGCAATTAAATCTACACTCTTGACAACAGGTGAGTGATCAAACTCCTTAGAGATCATCAGTTTCTAATTCGATCGGCAACCACATTGACTT
>JBAMIB010225905.1:0-12294 GCA_037177415.1 Kaempferia rotunda
GTTGTTGTTGTCATTTTCAACACTATCCCAAGATATATATTCCTTCTCTTCTCCTGGAAAATCTGAAATCAGAATGTTATTAATTATGTCAACATCAACATTTTTAGGGGTGATAATTGCTCTTCCAACCATATAGTTTGCATCATTGACATTTTCCATCATATTTGGGAAAACAAAGTCAGTCAACTGTTTCAATGATTGTTCACCTTCCCATGGTATAATCATCTTTTCTGGTAATCTTATAAAATCATTTTTCACAGTATCTTGCAAACCACTTCCCACACGCAATAAAAATTGTGAAAACTCAATGTCTCGTATAGATCTCATATTTTGTTGAAGATGTATTATATTTACACGATTCCAGAATGTCGACCTTGAAATACTTGCAGCGATTTGTTCTCTTACAGATCCTCTTTTTACAACCGGTAATACTTGACGAAAATCTCCACCAAAAACCATAGTCTTCCCACCAAATGCCAAGACATTTCCCATAATATCTTGAAATGTTTTGTTAACAGATTCAAAAGAATAACGATTTGCCATTGGAGCCTCATCCCATATTATAGCTGAGGCACGTCTAATTAACTCTGCAAGATCACTTTGTTTTTCAATTTTGCAAAGAGTATCTGCTGTTGGCCTAAGTGGTATTTTAAGTCGTGAATGTGCTGTCCGTCCACCAGGTAATAGTGTTGCAGCTATCCCTGAAGTTGCTACCGCAATTACAATTTTACCTTGCTTCCTTAAATAAGCTAAAATTGAACGATATAAAAAAGTTTTCCCAGTTCCTCCTGGACCATCAATGAAAAAAAGTTTTGATTCATTGTGCACCACACTTTGAGTGATAATGTCAAAAGTCATCTTCTGTTGAGGATTCAATAATTGAATGGATCTCAAATCTTCATCTAAAATTTGAATGGAAAGCTCAACTTCTATTATCCTAGGAAGTGGTGTATCTTCCATAAACTCAATACTTATTGATGGCAAATCAAAATCATCGAGTTTTTTTTTAAACTGATGTAACAATCTTCGTAACTCCAACAATAATCTATTTATGATGAAAAGATTATTCGATGAAGCTGATCTACCAAAATCATCAGACATTTGGGGGTGAAATTCATCCCAAAGTTGTCGAACTCTTGTAGGTTGACAGAAAACCAATATTGATACAAATAACCGTCTTAATGCAGATGGCATTCTCACAGAGCATGCTTCTTGTAGACATTGATGAATATAGTCGTCATGTTGAAGGAGCCCTCGATTTTCAGCTGCTTCTTTAAAGGTTGTATATTGGACCTCATTTACCTTCATTAGATCTTCAAAAGACTTAGGGCCTCTTACATGATTCAAAAGGATACGTAGATAGAATCTTTCACCTTCAGATGGTGAAGCAACATATATCCTCCCAATGACTTTATTTAGGCCAACTCGTGGAACCCATATCTTTTGACTTTGTATCCATCTGTAATATTGTGGAAAATCTTGATATAAATATTTTCCAATCAAGGTAGATCCATTATTCATCCTGAAAAATTCTGTAAGCATAGTTTTTGATATGTTATCATCTTGAAGCACATCACTTATTTGTTGACATGAGCTAAAAGTAATTGTTTGTTGATTTGGCAAATGTAGTTGTAATCTAATTACAGAAGGATACATCCTGCTAAATTCAAACGAAAATATTCGCCATAATGCCTCTGGCGGACAAATCCACCTCCCATCAACGTATTGTTGTATTTCATCACATCCCTGTCTATTTTGTAATTCTAATGCCACTCTATCTGGTCCTTTATGAATATACTTGTATATATATTTGACACATTTTATTCCTCCGCATACTTCAACATTTATGTGGCAATCATATTTGATTAGAAGCCATGGATTATATGGAACAACCCAACCGTTGTCAACCATGATTTGGGTGTTGTGGTTAATTGATACGGGTGCTCCTTCACGCCTTCGATATAACGGATATGAGTCATTTCCCCGAGTTGTGTACGGTACAAAGGGTTTTGGGAATTTCTTTTTGCAAATACCATCTCGCATACACGTACTTCTAGGATTAAGTGATCCACATGGTCCATGTATCATGTGTTGAATGACTGCTTTGTAAAGTTGGGCTTCATCTCTTGGTGATGGTATTTCAGCACGAACGACTGAATCAAAGTCATCTGGAGTATGTAACTTGTCAGAGGTTGCGAATATGACCAACATATGAACATGAGGTAATCCCCTCTTTTGGTACTCGATCACATATGAGTATGAAATAACCTTTCCTAGTACCCCTCTCTCTAGAATATCTTTTTTAAATTCCTCAAATTTTGCTTTAAATACCCTAGTTATCAAATCTGGACGATCTTGAGGTGATTGACCAGATAATAATTGTTCTTTTATCTCAATCCAATTTGGATTACATGTCATCGTAATCATTAAATCTGGTTTTCCATATGTCTGGACCAGAGTCATGGCATCTTGATATCTCTGATACATGTCACGTGGGCTTCCAATGAAAGTTGAAGGAAGTACTATTCTACGACCAACATTTCCTAAATTATTTGATTGGTAGCTCAATTAGTTGCATGAAATAAATCAAAGTATAATGTAGAAAAGTGTGTCACGATCAAATAAATAAACCTGCATTATTCTCTCCGCCATGTAAGCAATCTTGTAATCCTTGATAAAGTTCAGATCGAATATTATTTTGATTTGTGCGTATCCATCTAAGTCTTTGACTTTCTATTTTTACATAATTGTCAACCACGTATTGTTGTAGTAAGCGACCTCCTCGAAGCAACATTGATGTAGAATTTGTCCGTATCTAATAGAAGGATCATTTACAATCAGTAATAGATTATAATTCTACTATGTATTAATTATGATTAAAATTTAAATTTACCTGTAACATGTAGGCATAGTAGTGCAAGCATGTCAACCGTGTTCCATCAATATTTCGACTATTGATATCCCATCCATATGTACCATATGCTAGAAGAAGAGGATATTGTAATGGATCATAATATCCAGCAATATCTTGAATTTTTATAAGATTTCCAGTGACACTTTCAACAATAATATCCCTACAACTCAAATTCTCTATACCTTCGTTATCAACAATAACAGCTGCGACTTGAGATGCCGTTGGAAGGCTATATTGACGTTGATTAGGCGGTTGTTGCTTAATTATAAGTCGACAATTAGGAATATCTTGGCGTCTTCCAATTTGTCTGAATATGTGAACAAATGGATTGTATTGGTCAAGGATGTTTTGTATCTTTATAAGCAATTCTCGTCTTAGTCCTTGAACTTCAAAAAGTCTGTTGTCTACTTCATTATCTGTATCTACAATCCACATTTGCATGTATCTCGGTCTATTATTTTCTAATGGTAGCAGACTACCAATAGAATGATATATATTGCCTTGAGTGCGAAATGTGTAAATTCCATTTGCACCGGATGCCAAAGTTTCATCTATATGAACACCCATAGATGTGAAGGCAAAAACATGATTATATGCCCTTATATATTGTCTAAAGTGTCTCCCTTCTTCATTTTCCATAGCAAACAATGATTGAAGCTCAATCGGGGTAGGTATTGGTTCCAATTGTGTTCGTCCATGTCTACAACACAATTGTGATGTTTCACCACTGAACAATAGTGCTTGACAATGTGGGCAAATTGACGGATGTGGCAATTGCCATCGTGCATATTGATGATTTATATTAAAATTCCTAGCTAAGTTGTGGTATCGCCGTGGACGCAAGGAACATATATTTTGCAAGTCATGTAAGGCACAATCATTCATCTGGTGTTGACTTTGCAAGTATAAATCGTATGATTGTTGTCCTACGACTGGATAAGTGCCTAACATTACAACAAAAGTTGAAATAAAAAAATTATATGATGGCAGCAAGGGCATTAGGGAAATAAATCCATATATATTTGATCTTCAAAGAATAATAGGAACTAAAACTATATATATAACTGAAACAATAAAAGAAGAACTTACCATTTTCATCCGGCATTACAGTAGTCATCCCATGCATCGTAGTATGGTTTGTACTTGTACTACCATGTTCAAAATTGAATGGCAATGTGTAATCAAGTATATGATTTGTACGGCATGTATTTTGGAAGGTGATCGGATTAGCACCTGGAGTGAAAAATAATTAACAGATTTTGTAAGTAATATGTTATAAAATAATCTAAATCAACACATATAAAACCATTTGAATTTAGTACATGAATTCAAGGATGTAGTGTCTTGAGAAAGAAAAAATAATTTACATATAGTACGTTATAGATAGATATCTTACCATGTGAATTTATAGCAAATGTTTGATGGGCAACATCGCGTCTTTTCCGTTGATAATTTGCTCGGCGCTGGGAAAGATATGCTTGTCGTCGTTCTTGTGTCATTGTCTCTCTTCTTTTTCTTTGACGTAATGTGCGTAGCTGACGACGTCTTTCATCGATAGACCGAGTTGGACGGGTAGATGAGGATGACGAACCAGAATACATTGAAACTGCAGTGATCCTTTAAAATAAAATTATATTAATTAAAACATTTTAGCATTCAAATATTAAATCAAAGTGGTTAGTGTAAAGTACTTGCCTCTTGTACCGTAGAGTCCCAACTACGCAATCAAATTTGCATAATAATGGACTACACACCAAAAACTCTCCACTCAAATTGTGTAAACCAATGTACTTCAATTATTTGGCACTCAATTCATTCTAAACCACATGAAAATAACACAATAAAAAAATACAAAAATGATCAATAACATTTGTTGACCTTTACTTTTAGGTCCATACTTGAGTTGATATTGCAGCAGTAATCCTCCATGTAGCAGATGTTTGCATATCTGCACGTCAAACGAAACAATGAGTTTTTGTTTTAGATGGATGCACATGTAACTCAACATTACAATATCAGGAGCAACATAATTGTCTACTTGATATCAATTTCCACTCTCCATTTACAGACAATGATTTGTATGCATTATTCAGTGACCACCATGAAGAAACGATAGTAAGTTATCACAATTTTATATTAATCAGATGCCCGAATGGAGGATTAAATCTATAATATTTCTAATGCATTTTGAATATCTGAGAATGAGGTTGTCTGTGGTAGCTCTCAATGGGGAAACTTACAATGACATGGACGGTTAGAAGGCAGAGTTGAAGACGGTGATGGATCGGCGAAGGGAGAGATCTCGGGAAAGCAGTGATGGAACGGCGAAGAACGACGGCAGCTCTCACACGGCCAGTGGCGGCGCCGTCTTGGGAAGAACGGAAGAGGGACGCGCGCCGCTTGGGTTGGGGAGAAGGAGTTCGCAAGAGGGAGTCGGCTGGGCTTTAGATTAGAGAAAACCTTATAGAGAATGAGGCTGTCTGTGGTTGCTCTCAATGGGGAAACTTACAATGATATGGACGGTCAGAAGGCATGGTCGACGACGGTGATGGATCAGCGAAGGGAGAGATCTCGGGAAAGAAGAGATGGAACGGCGAAGGACGACGGCGGCTCTCACACGGCCAGTGGCGGCGCCGTCTTGGGAAGAACGGAAGAGGGACGCGCGGGTTTTAGGTTAGAGAAAGAGATCGCAAGAGGGAGTCGGCCGGGTTTTAGGTTAGAGAAAACCTTATAATGTTTATATAATTAATTACATAATTATTTATCATGTGAATAGAAAAAAATAGAAGGGATATTAATGTAATTTTATCGTAGGCTTCACCAAATTAATTGGAAATCTGTTAGTATTGAGGCCAGATTCTTAATAATATAGTAAGATATATAATATAGTAAGATTAACTGGACATTCCATTTGTACATTTTTTTTACTTTTCAACACTATTATTATTTTTGAATTTGTTATAGTAATTATGAGTTGATAACTATTACAAAACTTCAATTTGATTAACATAAATAAATTATATTGTAAAATGATTTATTGGGGTAACGTCGAATTTAATTAGGGTGGTCGATATGACCCCACAAAAATTTTCTATAGACCATCAGGATAAATTGTGAACCACTCGAGGCGGGCAACCCAACATTCCTCCATTGCAAGTCTCATTTAGAGGAAAATTTTCTATAAATAAATAAATTATGTTGTAGTAGTTATAGTTCAATGCTATGATATGAATATTTTATCTCTTATCGATATTATGTTACAGTATAACAGTATCATTTCAATTTTGATCAATACTAATAATACTGTATTTTAACCGCTTTGATTCATAACTCTTGCAATATAAATGTTTTGCTTCAATGAGGCAGGATCCGTTTATGATGTGTGCATGCTCTCGAAAAAAACTCCTTTCACTCTTAGCCACTTTGGCGGTCTATAATTTGACACATTATTTACTTTCCTTCTACATAACTTGGGATGAGTTGTGAGAGACACCTAAGATGAGTGTAATTACCTTTTGCTACAATGTAATATAGATGTTTCATCCCTAGTCAACATAGATCAACATCATATTATAACAACTTATATTGTAATGCCTATGAGATCATAATTGTTACAATTATATAGTTGTAGTAACTATAATTCATGGAATCATAGTTACAATAATTATGTAGCAGCTACGATCCTATTATAACTGTGTAGCAGCTACGAATTTATAGCAGCTCCACCACATCTAAAATAAAGACAGTTTTAAAAAATAAAATATATAGAACTTTTCAATTCTTCATATATTAACAGATGACAGACTCAAAAATATTTTTAATATTGTGTAAACTAAAACAAATTTGAAAACGGCGTAAACTAAGAAAACACAATTTTTGGACCAAATTAAAATTAAATATGTGCGTAAAATATGTAATTAATTAATTGCTTACTTAAGAAATAACTAATTGATTGTGGTAATTAATTCACTTTTTTTTCTTCCAGTTGTTGGCACTTACCTAACTCAATGGAGTGATGAACAAGTTTTGATTTAACTTGAATTCAAAGGAATATAAGATTTTTGTTAAATGAAATGTGGGGCAAATTTTTTGATGACTCAGTAGGTGGCTCACCAAAGCCATGTGGAACAGCTTCTCCCCCCATGTGATGACGACATTTTTCCAAGTTTTTTTTAAAAATAGTTTTCAAATTAATTAATTAATTTTCCCTTCTGTGTATATGTGTATTTATATTTCTCTACGAGTTGAATATTTATTTTAATTTTATATAGGGTTAAAACTCAATTTAGTCCCTCATTTTTTGACATGTTCTTATTTTCATCCCTCATATTTCACTTGACCCAATTTAATTTTCTGATTTTTGGACGTTTTCCCAAATCTATCCTTTCGTCCAATTCGCAGTTAAATTTGACCGGAACATTTATTTAACCGGTCATCACGGGATTAAATCTACCCAATTTAATCCCTCATTTTTTTTGGCCTTAACCTAATTTTCGTCTCTCATATTTCACTTAACCCAATTTAGCCTAGGGTGGCATAGATCCCGATGACCGGTTAAATAAGTCTTCCGGTCAAATTTAACTGCGATTTAGACGGAAGGATAGATTTGGAAAAACATCTAAAAATCAGATGACTAAATTGGATCTAGTGAAATACGAGGGATGAAAATAAGAACAGGCTAAAAATGAAGGACTAAATTGAATTTTAACCCATTTTATATATAACAAAGTAAAATATTAGGAAAAGGTTGGCCTTCGTTGACACGCATTATGTTTAAATTTTATCATGATATTTTTTTTTTCATTTTTTTTTCATTTTAGAATAAAAGGCGAATTTTTTATTATTATTATAATTAGCCGAGTGAAGGGACCATGATCATGGGAGTGAAGGGTTGGTGATCGTGACTCAACGTACGCATTATGTTTCTCTCCTTTTCTTTCTATATCTTCCGAGGTTTTGCTGGCAGCTGTAAGCACTCGCTAACCATCATCCATTTCCAGTTCAATCCGCCTCATGCTCGACTACTGTTGCTCTCGCGGATCTTGGTCGGTTTCTGGAGGTATTTGGAGATCTGTTTCCCCTCTCAAGTCCTTTCTTATGATCTGTGGCTTTTGTACGTTGTGGATTAAACTTTCTTTGTACTTTTTTTTTTTAATTTCATATTTGAGCTTGTTGGGAGCTAAAAAGTTTGTGTTTTCGAAGTTTTGAGGTCATTGGCATCTAAAGTTGGATTTTTTTCCCCCTTTTCTAATTAACGTCGATTGAGTTTTTGAATGCAATACATTTTCTCGGTTGAACTGAAATGTGTGTTTATTTTTCTTGTTTGGAGTTTCTGATTCTGTCCAAAGATAGAAAAAGGTGGAGTTTGAGTAAAGTGAGAGATTGTTCTATTGTCTACTGCGTATGTTTTCCTCCAGATCTTTTAGTTATGCTTGTTTTTTCAAGAAATAATAGTAATGAAACTGCGAATCGCCTTTGATTTGGTATTTCAGATGTATTGGGGGTTGCTCCGTATGTCTTAATCTATTGAGAAAGGTAAAAAACAGACAATTTTTCTCAGCGAGTGATGATCAGTATCACATATGAAATAAAAAATTGTAGTTTGATCTCTATTTCAATTCTTCTTTCTGTATCTCCATGAAACGAGCGGCTTCGACTGCTGTGTTTGTTCAAATTTCTTTCACTTAACTCTAGTTGACTACAGATTCGTTGAAAGAATGTATTTTGTCTATGCTACTGACCTATTGCCTCAAAGTAATGGTAGATTAGGACTACAGAAGCTTAAGTTTCAAAGTTTCCATGTCAGAATTTGTAGTTGATTTTCTTTTCGTATGTTCGAAAAATGAGTTCTTGCAATTTGTGTGTTTATCTTTCGCATAAGTCTAGTAGATCTAGAATGGGATGAAGAAATGTATTTTATCTTTGCTGTTGTTGACTTATTGCCTCACAATAATGGTCGATTACATTTAGATCTGAATCTATGTAGAAGTCATTTCTTCAGAACTTTTGACCATCACCTTGTCTACTTGATTTTAGTTTGTGCTCATGAATGAGCTCCACTATAAGTTTGTTATCGATCATACTGGGTGTTTTTCATAGGTCTTGCAAACAGACATGCAATGTTATTGCAAACTACATAATAAGTGTGCTCTTATATTTGTATTTTCAAGTTGAAATTGTTGACATGCAATATTTGTATTACTCTTCATTTTAAAGGCGCTTTTCCTATGATTTGATTATGTCGATCTAAATATAGGGAGGGCTATGAAGTCCAACAACAATGTACAAACTGTTTGGAAAGACCAACTGAATGCCATCAATTGATGATTTGCTTTATCTTGATTTTGCAGCTAAATTGTTTTCAGTTTTTTGCTCCCTTAGTTGGGGACATGTAAACTTTTTCTTCTTGAAATTTTGTCCCACAAGATAGTTTACTGCCTGTTTCTTACCATATTATTAATAGTTTCCTTATTACTCCAATGTTGTTACGAAGGAATGAATTTAAACATGAATTTAAGATTTGTGATGCATTGGAATCATTGAATTTACTATATCAATACTGCTTAAGAAAGCAGAGAGGACACTGGATTTTGTAGTTGTAAGAAAGGATTTGAAGTTGCTAGGACTTTTTTTGGATGGTCTCAATTACTCACAATTAAAGTTTCAAGTTTAATGTGCAAATTCGCTGTCGCAATTGACACTGATATGGACTATAGACCCACCTTCATGATCTATAATGTAGTTCATTGTTCCGGCCCAGGTTATTTGCTGAGAAAGTGTGGAGCCTAAGCAATTTTTAATAGCAGAAGCTCCAACTCAACATTGATTTCTGTGAATCATAGTAGAAGACAAAGATCTATTGGAGCTATTCTTAGAGAGTTTAATGGGCTCAAGATTCCCATCACATCAGCTCAGCAATGGCTTGTATGTTTCAGGCAGGCCTGAGCAGCCAAAGGAGAAGCCTCCAATAATGAGCTCAGTCGCCATGCCATACACTGGTGGAGATATCAAGAAATCTGGTGAACTTGGTAAAATGTTTGATCTTCACACTGAGAAATCCAGAAAATCTGGACCTCTCACCAGTGCTTCCTTCAGAGGCACATCTTCTCACTCAGGACCTGTCATGCCTAATGCCTCTGGTCGAACCGGCTATTCTGGTTCTCTCTCTTCCTCAATTCCTGGTTCTGGTTCTTCAGTAAGCAGGCATGTGTCTAACTCTGGACCACTTAAGCATGGGGATTCAGTTAAAAAGACATCTGGTCCGCAATCCATAGTAAATGGAATGAATCGCCAGAATTCTGGACCCCTCCCACCAGTGCTACCAACGACCGGTTTGATCACGTCTGGGCCTATTAGTTCTGGACCACTCAACTCAAATGGTGCTCCTCGTAAAGTATCTGGTCCACTTGACTCATCTGGATCAATGAAGCTACATAAAAGCAGCATTGCACGCAATCAAGCCATCACTAATCTTAGTGAGGATGGCATTTATCCACTCAAGGGTAGTTTACCAAAGGCAATCTTGTGGTCTGTAGTTTTGTTGTTTGTGATGGAGTTTATGGCAGGAGGCTTCATTCTTGGTGTTGTCCATGATGTTGTCCTTCTTATTGTTGTTGTAACGTCCCAATTTTTCCACGAAAATAATTTAAATAATTAAATTATTATTTACAAGAACAAATCAGGATTTATTAGATTTTATTTAGAATTTTCCATGAGAGTTACCACATAGGGAAAATTGATAAGGAATAAAAAGGTTAGGCGTGGGTTTTGAACCCTAGACCTTTTATAAGGGGGATAAATTATGAAACCGGTTGGGCTATCAAATCGGATTGGAATAAGAAAGGTAGGAGGCCTTATTAAGGCGTGGAAATAATTATTTTATGGGAGATTTAAGTTCCAAGGGGTATAAAAATAAACCCCAAAACCTAAGTTTTTAATCCCCGGCCGAAAGCTTTTCTCTCTCTTGCGATTTCTCTCACGCACGGCGCCTCCCTCTCTTGTGATTTCTCTTCCGGCGCCGAAGCTCCCTCTTCCTCGGGCGAGATCTTCTTCCCTCTTCAACCAAAGGTGAAGTTTCCTCCAAGCTCGGAATCCTCTCCTCTTCATCACCTCGCCGAGCCCTACTCTGCTTTCTTCCTTGTAGTGGCCGAACGGATCGGGCTTTCGATTTCCTTCAAGCTTCAGAAATCTTCCAAGGGGACTTTTTCTTCTCCACCGAACTACTCTATTCGTTCCTTTGTGCTGGAAATTGGAGGTAAGATCTCTTTTCAAGTTCGGTAGTTTTTAAAGGAAGTTACAACCGAATCTAGCTAAGGAAATTCAAGGAATTGTTCTCTTTTGGGTGGCTCGGGTTTTAGGGTTTTCAAGCAAGGGGAAGAGATTTTTCCAGATTCCGGCTCTTCACCATCTGCTGCTTGGTGGCCGAAAAGCTCAAGGGGTCTTCACCAGATTTCCCTTTTCCCTCTAGTCCTTCTTTGCCGAGACCTCCAGGTAAGGAAGTTCCTAAATTGGGTATTAGCTATAGGGGATTGATTCAAGTGTTGTAAGCAAGAGATCTTTTCTCTTTTCATTGGCCGAAACCTCAATGCATTCTTGTGGTGATTAGTTTCGGAAATTCAAGCAAAGAGAAGGTGTTGGGGGGATCAGCTAGCTTCAATAAGGAAGGTTTTTGGTAAAGATAACATTGGGAAAATTTAGCGAAGGAGGTAAGTTCCCCTCACTGCAGTATAAGTTGCTCTCGTGTGCATTGTTATAAATTAGTGCTTGTATTTTGGTGTGAGGTAATTTATGATTAATGATAGAAATTTATATGTTAGTTATTCATGTCGATTAGGAATAATATTAGATTTCCGGGAATTAGTTGTTATGTAACCTTTATTGAATTAGCTATATACTTCCATGTTGTGTGATAATTTTTATCTACTATTGTTCAAGAATAGGAATGCATGCTAGAACTTTTATTCCTATGCTCATGTTCTGAAAATTAGATGAATATGTTTCATGAATCATGTTATGAATCCATTGATGCCATGTGGTAGGGATGTATGCAGTGTTTCAATGTAAGTATCCCTCACCCGTAGTATAAGTAGCTCACGGGTGTAGTTTTATAAATTAGGTTCTGTATTTTGTTGTAGAAATAATTATGAGCAAGAATAGGAAATTTTATGTCTATGTTCATGATTTATTTAGGTATTATGCACTTCCATGAACATAATTATTGTTTCCTGTGTATGATGATTTTGGTTACTATATCCATGTTTTAGCAATTTATGAATGAGTATGCATGTTAAAATTCATTGTTATGTTCCATGCTATGCTTTGGAAATTTATGATTAAGGATAGGAAATTATATGCTAGCAATTCATGAGGATTAGGGATAA
>JBAMIB010226434.1:0-23240 GCA_037177415.1 Kaempferia rotunda
ATAGAATCTAGTTTTATATTAATCCAAGATCGTTTGGTCCATCAGCCAGTTTTGGCCAAACTGGCTGATGGACTTAATGACATTGGATTAATATGGCCAAAATCGGTTGATTAACCAAATTATCTCATATTGATATGAAACTTATTTCTATGTATTTGTCTACTCTCTTGATTATGTGCATGCCCTCAAACATCAATTTGGCTCAATATATTGAGAGCAATGAATTTTTGAACATAAATTAAAATTTTCAAACATATTCATGTCAAAAAAAATTATTGTTCTCAATAAATTTTATCAAATCGATATTTGAGCGTATGTCTATAATAAAAAGATGTAGACGAACACATAGGAATTAGTTTCATGTTAATCCGAGATCGTTTGTTCCATCAGCTGATTTTGGCCAAAAACGGCTGATGGACCAAATGACATTGGATTGAGATAGTCAAAATCGGCTGATGAACCAAACGATCTCGGATTGTCTATACATCTCTTGATTATAGACAAATCCTCAAATATCAATTTGACAAAATCTCTTTAGAACAATAATTTTTTTTTTAACATGAATATGTTTGAACATTTAAATTTGTGTTCAGAAATTCATTGCTCTCAATATATTGAGTCAAATTGATGTTTGAGGGCGTGTACATAATCAGTAGAGGTAGACGAACACATAGAAATATGTTTCATACCAATCCGAGGTAATTTGGTCAATCAGTCGATTTTGTCCATATCAATCCAAGGTCATTTAGTCCATCAGCCAGTTTTGGCCAAAACCGGCTGATGGACCAAACGATCTCGGATTAACTTAAAACTAGATTCTATGTGTTCGTCTACCTCTCTTGATTATGTCTATGCCCTCAAATATCAATTTGACAAAATATATTGAGAAGAATGATTTTTTTAACATGAATATGATTAAAAAATTTAATTTGTGTTCAAAAATTCATTACTCTTAATATATTGAGTCAAATTGATATTTGAGAGCACAGACATAACCAGGAGAGGTAGACGAACACATAGAAATAAGTTTCATATCAATCCGAGGTCGTTTGGTCTATCAACTAATGGATTAAAATAAAATCAGTTCAACTGATTTTGAAATCAATTCGACTGATTTCAAAATCAATTCGACTGATTTCAAAACCATTCGAACTGATTTGTTTGAATTCCCATGATTTTATACAGAATAAAATTGATTCGACTGATTATCAGATCGATTCGACTGATAAGGGTAAAATCGGAAATGGGTACATGATTTCGTAAACTTACCTACGTGATTTGGTAATTTTGCAACTTTATCTACGCGGTTCGGTAAAAAGCCGATGAATTATGAATTAATCAGTCAAAAAAGTTATCTAAATATTTACGCTCATGTAAATTAGATGGTTGGTAACAATAGATTAATATATTTCTTTGGTTTATATCTGTGTCAATGTAGTTAAGACAATGTAAGGGCTTAAAGTAATCTTTATAAGGCAATGACAATGATTGTGGATATTTATTCAGTGTGAAGGATGGTTCTTGATTTTCAGTAATCCCCACTTACATGATAATCTAGCCAATACATCTCTTGTAATTCATATGTTTACAAATTTCATATATGAGATCTATCATGAGTTATCCTACATAACAATTCTAACACAAAACACAAATGTTCTTAGGAAGATGGTGATAAAAAGATTGAGCTGAAGCCAGGTTTTCTAATGGAGCATGATAAGAACGTAAGTTGAACTATGTGCTGCTGTGTGTATGCATTGTCTTCGTTTGTTTTTTCTTTTGTTTTCTTTTAATTTTTTTGCACTTTTGTTTGTTCTTTATAGTGCTATTTGAAAAAAAAAAAAAAATAATAATCCAAATGTCAGTATTTAGTTGCTTTCTTATGCTGATATCTTATTTTCTTGATTACTTTGTCTAGGTTGGAGCAGTAGTGGTTGGTTTTGACCGCTATTTCAACTACTATAAAGTTCAGTAGGTTACTTTGTTTCTTTACCTCTCTTTACATTTAAACCATAAATGACTAGGTTGTCAGACGAGCTTACATAATTGTTTTCTTTCTTGGCTGTGCATAATTGGTCATTTTATAGTGTCCATTATTATATGGAATCTTAACATCCATGTCTGAGCATACATCTTATAGGCAAGTACTCTATTTTGAGTCCTGTGTTCTATCATAGCTGTCAATATAATTTATGGACGCATGATACATGCTTGATAGATGGATAGACCCATATGTGGTAATAATAATTTGAAAGTGGACATCACCTTTTTGTCAGTTGGGAAACCTTGCAACCATAATTACAAGACGCAAGAGGGTTTCACAAGTTTTTGTTGTTCCATTCATTTGACTAATTGTCAGATGCAATTAGATTACAAGGAAATATCATACATATCTACACTTGTGTTTTACTAACAATTTTGGTATTATCTACACTTATGTTTCACAAACAATTTTGGTATTTCTTTCTCAATTCACATTAATTATTTTATGCCCACAGATGAATATTATCACAATATTGTCTTTTCTAGACTTGACTTTCTAACTAATGATTAATCTTTCCTGATTAATTGAAGGTATGGGACTCTTTGTATCCGTGAAAATCCTGGATGTCTTTTTATTGCAACAAATCGTGATGCTGTAACCCATCTTACTGATGCTCAAGAGTGGGCTGGTTTGTCTTCCTAATCAGTCTTTTTTACTTTTTCATGACAATGAATGCTTCCCTGTTACTTCACTTAGATATTTTACCAATATTATGGAATTTTTGCTTTTGTACTCTAAAGCATCACATAGTGAACATAAATTTCTATAATCTTTATCAATTCCTCATGAGACATGTCCATTTTTTCTTTGCATTCCGCTGATTACGTCTGGTTAGTGAGAGTCTCAATGCTTGAAGGAGAAAATGCTGAACTTAAAAGTTACCAGAAAGTTATTCATGAAATAATCAATGTTAGCAATTATTAAATCTTGATGTACCTCAAAGTATTACTTCAAATTATGTTATAACGATAATGATTAGCAATCTGTTAGTTTTCTTATGTGTTTTTGACTCAGGGATTGCATCAATTAACTGACTCATAGGAAGCCTGTAGTTCTCCAGCTTGATCCAATAGTGGAATCTACTCTGTCCACCTTAAAGTTGTTCGTAGTCACATAGCGTTCTCCTATTTCCCTACAGATTAAAATTACATCTTATTTCTATTTGATGAAGCTATTCAATTAGAAGAATGACGTAATACGTAACTCCTCATCCTAATTCACCAACATAAGCCCTATGATGAATCATTTCGTACATTAAACATGCTCTCAATGCAACCTTAATTCCACTGTAGAAATGCTAATTTTACAATAATACAAAATTGACATTATGCAAAACTTTGAACATTGAATCCTCTCATGATGCAATATTCACTAACTTATTTTTTTATACTTTTTTCAAAAACTCTTGCAAACTTATAATTAATGAATGTGTAACTCATGGGGAAATGATAAACAACCTTAAATTGACCCTATAAATGGTTGGATAGATGTCATGTGTATGGTGAAGGAGAGCCTTGTATACAGAGAGAGGCTCGATAGTCCACAATAAAAATCAGTCCGATGAATCCTAACAATGCCCCATTGTCCAACAACGCATGTTTCAAAGGTCTATAAATATTGCTTGCTACATGCTACAATACTTAAAAGGGGACTTTTTGCAGCTTTTGTCTGGACCGAACCTGATGTTCCTATGCATGTTCGGCAAATGGGATCTGATGTTCTCTACCATCCATGTCCTGCCAAGTGACCTTAGCTACCTCTGAGAGCGAGAGAAACAAAAGGAGCTACACACTATTAAATCTCCCCTTCTCAAAAAGCTAAGCAGGCACTTTGGCCTAAGCTCATTCACTTCAGCAACACCTATCCACATCGTCTAAATTGTATTCATCTTGGCCAATCCATATCACATAGGCAAGGTCATTGTTACTTTGACTCAGTCATGCCCTTTCTTGACCATGTTTGCCGTCATTCTGGCCTTAGCAGAATTCAACTTTTATTCCTTCAGTCTTGACCCCATTAAATGTTCCAAGCTAGAATATAAACACATTAGTTTGGCACCTTCTATGAATATTTACTGAGACATGGATTCAAGAGGAGAAGAAAAGAGGCTAACACATGATTTGCCTGAGTTCTCATGGAAAATAATTGACCTAGAGCAAATGCAACTAGGGGATTTTTCTTTCTCCTCGGGCAGGATGAAAAATCTTTCAGCACAAGAATCAAGCAACTAAACACCATGGTGTGAAAATTGTGTGTTAGTTTACAAGAGACTTAGAAAGGGAAAATTTTGAGAAAGAAAGGGCAATGCCCTCATATCATAGAAATATAATAGAGGACTAAATTAGTTGTGAGTTGAAAGGAGACAATTCAGATGAGTTCTAGAAGGAGAAGAGCATAATCTGAATTGAAAGTTTGAGGAAAGGATAGGAGCCTATGAGAGAAAGGTTCCCCAACTTTAAACTCCCTTCTTCTTTAATGTCTAATAAGAGCTAGTTCCTTGATGTTGGGACTAAGAAAGGTTAGGGTGTGTGTGTGAATAGACTCTCACCTCCAATGGATTTGGCTCTACAAAATGTTAATGCAACAGAAAATACAAGTAAAGCAATTTAAGATAAGAACAAGCAAACAAACTAATCAATCAATTTAGACAATCCCTTGGATCCTACTCCATGACTTATAATTGTCAATAAATCACTCCTTGAACTGCCACTATCTTTTCTTTTTTTTTTTCTATTTTTTTCAGAAAGAATCCGAAGGTGGAGAAACCTCGTAGGCTCTTATACTTATAAAATTTAGTTCGCTCTTAAGTTTTGTCCCACGTGTACCCCAAGTGCATGTGCAATTGATTCTTTTCGCAGGAGCTTATCTTGTTGCCAAGAGATTCTTTGTTGCCTCCAGAACTTCATTGTGTCAAGAAACCTCATACTTCCATTCCTAGAGGCTTTATCGCCTTCAGGACTTTCATCAAATGCCATTTGGTCTCCTTGACCTGCTAGGACTTCATGTTGCCAAGAATCTAGTCCCCAATCTTCTTGGGCTTCCATGTGATAAGTATCCAGTTCTTGACCTATTTGGACTTCCTCATGCCAACTAATTTTACCTACTTATATTTCATTTACCAAGCATCTGATCGTCATCTACCTACTTGGACTTCCATTATTTCACATGCAATACCTGTAAGTTTTTTGTTCTACACACTTGACACACATGTAATATCACAATAATTCCCTACCTTGAATTTTGCACAAACATCAAAACTATATGCAAAACTATATTGGCATGTTTGCACCAACACTTGACACTTTCATGTCCCCTACTTTGACAGATATTGCAAAACCACCAATGTCTCTAACCTCATCCACACTCTGTATGGGATGTCAAACACCCTCCTTTGCTTAATTTTTCCTACAACTCCCAAAGTGGCTACACATCAATGGATCTCTATGCTCCCCTTGGGATCATTTCATTTCATGGTTTGGGAATCTTAGAGAAAACATTAATGCATGCTGCATGAGTAGCTGTAGGTTGGCCTTGAGTGTGATAATGACTTTGAAATAGGAAGCCCATAAGCCGCCCTCTAAGTTCATTTAAATTCATCAATGTTGCTTGCGAAGTAGATGACTCTAATTTCAATCTTCTTATGATCTCATTCAAATTCATCCGTTAGCCTTCTTAATTCTCACATACTATATAAAAATTCCTTGAGAAAGTACATGGAAAGAGTTGCCAAACCATGATTGATAATGCTATGAGGACCAAGTCAACCAAGATAAAATTACAAAGGGCGAGGAGACAAACAAGTTGATGCTTGAGGAGAGAGCCAAGCATTACTTCCTATATCCTCCAATCATAAAGTGACTTGAAAGAGCTTCTATCACGGCACACATGTATGAGATACTCTTGGATATAAAATAAAGACCTAAAGCCTCTTCTACTAGAGCCTATTCCATAAGAGGAATTGGCTGGAGCATTGCAGGTTCCATTGGCATAGACGCGATGCTAATGGATGCATACACATGACATGGAAGACCCAAGGCTATCTACAAAATTTTTCTGAAGTAGGAAGGCCAACGGACTCAGGTGCTAAGGACGATCCTAGAGCTAGTATGGAAGGGGATATATGTGAGCATTAGGAGACTAGCTGTTTGTGGGGAGAGTTACTCCAAGGACAAGGCTATAAAAATTATTCAAGACTATCAAGATGCTCTAGTAGTTGACACTCAAATTGGCAATTGCTTAATGAAGAGGGTCTTGATAAATACCGGCAGTACAACCAATGACCTGCTCTTTATAGTGTTCGCGAAGAAAAGATACTCCTAGGGTGACTATGTAGGGGAGAGCACAATGCTAACTAATTTTACAATCAAGGGAATTCTAACACTTGTAACAATTAGCCTAAGTCATTAGCTAAACATTCAGGTAAGTTAGACTAGGTTCCTAGTTGTAGACTTTCCTTCTTGCTACAGTATCATCCTCGACCAATCTACATTGAGTGAGATAAAAGCATTTGTGTCAATCCTCTATCTAACAATTAAATTCTCAACCCCTAAGAGTTCCTAAGAGTCATAGAGTAGTTAAAGCCAACCTAGTTGAATCTCATGACAACTACAAGAATGCTCTAGAGACGAGCTAGGACTTAGTTCACCAGCCAAGGAAGGGTGATCCTCAGAACTCACAAGGAGGCAAGCTTCAAGAAATTTTATATGAAATTTAGGGAACTTCAGTCTTTCTTCAATTTTTGTCAAATTTATTTTAACTATCATATTTGTTTTTTTTAATGTAAAAGCAATGCATTAAGTTCCTATACTTGCTAATACTATTTCCTAAAGCAATCATGACTCAATGCTTCAACTCGGAATTATATGCACTTAGAATTGTCATAGGTGAGACCTAAGCTGAGTTGTCATGTGACCAAGTGGGTCCTTGGTTGAGACCCACCTCGCTGAATCAACCCTGGCTAATTTTAGCTAGTTTTTAGCTAATGTGTTTTGCAGATATTGACTTTCACTAATATTGAGAAGTAGAGGAGTTAGGCCGAGGGAGTTGTAGACTCAATTAGCATGAGCTAGAGTAGTGAGTCTCCATAGAAGTAGAGGTGCCATAGAAGAACATCGCATAAGATCTTTTGTTAGCAGTATAAGGAGTAAACATTTTTTAATAAAGCTAAAGGACATTAGGCTAAGGGAAATGAGGACTAGTTAGCATGAGCTGGGAGAGTGACACTTAACTAACTCAGAGATCCCATGGAAAAAAAAATTGCATTTGACATTCAGTCAGGAGTACAAGGGGAAAATGTCTTTAGTCCCATATGAATTGAAGTTTGACTTGAAGGCTAAATAAAAAGAAATGACATAAGATGTCAAATTGGACTTTCGAGCGTTGTCATAACAAGGGATTATTTCCCCACTATTATCCAGAGAGACACCATGAAAGAGAATGACATAACAATTTGAATCAAAGCTGTATGGGGCAACGTGAATTAAAATTGCATGAGTCCAACTCAAATCAAGTAGGGAGCAAAGCTTTATGAGATGCCATGAAAGAAAATATTACAAGTCCTCTAACTAAAGTTGAAAGGCTCTTGGGGGCACCATAAAAAAAATGATATGTACTCCATGCTAAGGGAATTAAGAGGCAACTCTATAGGATGATACAAAAGAATATAAGACCTTCCAAGTTAATCAACAATCAAGACTTGTGCCATACAAGAAAATGACACAAGTTTTCTAACGTAAGCCAACCATAAAGTAGAGCTCTGAGAGGTGACATAAAATAAATAATCCTAGATTATGTGACATACATAAACTCTATGGAACACTGAAGGAAAATGTTAAGACCTTCAGCCTATGCCAAGCAGTTTGTAGGGCTTTGTAGGGTGCTTGAAATAGAATGACATAAGCTCTCCAATCTAAGCTAAGAAGTCAACCTGAAGTTGAAGTGTCAACCTTTATAATCTCTGAGGCCTTTCCTTGGTGAAGACTAAGGTGAAGGCTCAACTAGCTAAATTACATATGATAATTAGGGGCTACCTTGAGGACCTCCTTGAACGAGGGACGAAGTCAAGGCCATTTCACTTGACCTACGAGATACAAGTAACCTCTAAGGTTGGAAGGCCTAAGGCCAGCCTCAGAGGATTGAGGTCGAGATCAATGCTTTCCCAATCTCGACCATGATTTATATTTGGGTGAAACTTGCATGGTAAGGTGTGTTTGCTACTAGATTGAAGCTGTATAAATAATCTATTATTGGGTGTCGAATAATATAAAGGACACATCAAGCATCTCAGGAAATGAAAAGAGATGGGCAATGGGGGAGGAAGCAAAATGAACCAAGGTACTCTTTCACTATACTTAAGTGCATGCTTAACAAAATGAGCAAAAGCAAAAACGGAATATGGCTACAAAAAGACGAGGAAAACTCAAAACCTATTCATCATCGCTTGTGGTTGATATTTCTTCTCCAAGCACAACCCTTTTGGTAGCCTCCCTAGTAGTTGCTCACCACCGCTCTTGTTGCTCCAAAAAAATATCTCTTTTTAGTTCCTTCAAAAACCTGATTGTCTTCAAAGTGGCTAGCCACATTGGGAAACTCTGTGTCTCCTTCAACACACTAATACCTATAGGGATAAGAGTCCTATGGTCAGATGGCCTACTCGTAACATAAGGTATACCCCACCTTGAAGGCATCTTTTGACACTGTAAGTAGGTTGAACATAGAGAGGCAGTGAAGGGTGAAGGTCCTTCTTGATAGGTTCTCTTCTTTAGCAGAGGCATGCATCACTTCTTCAGACCGTTAGTTTAGGATATCATACATTGAACCCATAAACCTTTAGTCAGAGTCAACTATCATTTGTCTTAGGGTGACTTGTTTAAGGATGCTCCAACCTAAGGTGTGAGATCACTCCCTTACTTTGAACTGTTATCTCCTCAGTGCAACCTACCTCGATGTCTATCCCAGATACCTTAAAACTTGACCTCAAGAACCTCAATCTTGATCTCAAGAACCTCAATTTTAGTCTTTGTACCTTAAACAAAGTTGGATCCTTGTCGTCGGGTCGCTACCAATAATCTCAACCTCAATAGAAGCCCTCAGAGTTGGGGGGAGTCCTAGGAAGGGTGAGGCACTATGTCTACTTGGGTGAAAACTTTGATTGACGCTTTGAAGTTTGGGTTCTAATTGGAGTTCTTATAATTGTCTTGAGGTGGAATTGCAAGGTCCATGTCCATATCTGTAAAAGAGAAGTGATAGAATGTTGTACGCTAATGGGATTAGAAATTGCAAACTTTTAGAGATCCACAGCCTCATGGTCCATCTTGGTGAGGTCTTGGAGGAAAGTAGAGGTATAGACCCATGCCAAGAGGCACTCACCTTTTTTTATTATCCTCTTCGAAAAGGTTACAAAGAATGTTGTGGACTATATAATACAAAATGGCCATTGGGTTGGTATGAGCCAATTCAAACCAAAGACAAAAAAACCTCTTTCATTTCTTTTTAAAGTGAGGTTGTTAACATAATTAGACATAACAATGACTCTAGATGACTATCTAATAACACTAGCAAAAAATATTTTCATTTGGCTCTATGTTCAACTTATGAGCCTTGTTTTGGAAGATATAAGGTGACACGAGGAATTATAAGAGAATTCACTTAGAGATTGGTCTCACTTATTGAGGTGGATGACAAAGATAGGAATGTGAAGGTGAAGCCTTGCCTTAATAAAGTGAAAAAAAAATAAGATCTAACCTCGAGGAGATTATAAAGTATAAACTCAATAATCTAGAGCTGGGATGTGAAAATGAAAGTAAACTGGGATTTGGTATTGGCTGTAGATTTTGTAAAATTGAAGTGGGTCATGGTGGAAGGTTTGCAATAATCTTCTTTCAATACCTACCTAAGCCTAGTGACCTCGTAGGACTTTCCTGACCTACAAGAACCGAGGGGTACGCTGTCCATAGCAAGAAAAAGCATGGAGTATGACAACCACTATTAAGAAAAATGTTACTTCGAATAGCTTCACATACATTAATTAAACCACAAGTTAAAATAACTAACAAAGTGATTAGGGGCTCTTTAAATGGAAAGGAAAAGGACCTCTGGTATTAAAAAACACATTGTCACTTGTCTCATGTACTAAAGGTGATGGAGAGCGCTGATGTGGGAAATAATAAACAACCCTAAATCATTCTTATAAACAATCAGATAGATGAACATGCATGGTGAAGAACTGTCTTGTGTACATAGAGAGGCTAAATGATCCGCAATTGAAATCAGCTTCTAATAATTATAACACATGATAGCACACCTTGGCTTTCTAACAAGTGACCTTAACAATCCTAGAAGAGCCAATGAGATAAAAGGAGTCACACCCCCTTAAATCTCCCCTTCTCAAGAAGGGAAACAGACACTTTAAGTTAAACTTATTCGCTTGGATAATATTATCCAACTTGTCTAAACTTGAATAGTCTTGCCAAGGCCATAGACGGCATAGCTGAGTCACCCCCACGATGGGTGGACCATGTTTGCCATTTGTCCAGCCTTAGACAAACCCAACTTGTATTCTTCTGATTGTGACCCCACTAAGCGGTGGAGCCAAAGTAGCAATAACAATGCAAATTGCTGACTAATTTCTATTTGTTATAAATTAGACTGTAATAATAGCAAAACCTAACAAATGTTTTTGCTAATGCGAGCTCATAGCAAAGGGATGTGTCTTATATATATAGTGTAATCTTATGCTAGATTCTTTGACCCTAAGACTCTTAATCAACCTTCTTGATCACACAAAAAAAACTAATATAAAAAAGAGAGATTTTGCACCTACAGTATACTTGTGTCCCATATTTATGCTAGAGTACTTGTAGTGTGCCATACCATCATTTTACTTCTTAGATAGGGACTGTCTAGGAAAATTAATGAACAGAAATTCTTGAAGGTTTATACCCTTGTGTGTGAATGAATTTGATTTCTGCCTTTTCCAAAGATTTTTTTGAATTATTATCTTATGTACTTCAGGTGGAGGTTCTATGGTCGGTGCGATTTATGGTTCAACCCAACGAGAGCCACTTGTTGTGGGAAAGCCTTCAACGTTTATGATGGATTACCTATCAGACAAGTAAGATCTGATCACACTTTCAGATATTTATCCTATGTTTTCACTTTATGCTCTTGACACTAAGAGACAAGTTGTTAATGTTGAGAATAAATAAAACACTATCATGCTAGCTATGTTGGATTCTTCATAGAGACCTTTTCTATGGTTTGCCAAGTTGCAAAATTGAAAAAGAAAATTCCAATTCTAGGGAACATAGATTGAGTTATATTGTTTTCATATTAGCTAAAGTAGGAAAGATTAGTCTTAACAACTACAACACACAAATAGGCTTATTGCGAGCTCGGTGACTTCGATGTGTTGGTGTAATTTTATCCAACTTAGTTGACAAATCAATGTTTGTATTTGAATGTTTAAGCAATATGTTTGTTATTTGGAAATGTCAAAATAAATCAAGGTAGATCAAATATTTGATAGTTTTCGAAATCCAAATGGATCGAGGTCAACCAAACATTTGGTAATGTTGAAGTTCAATAGGTGTTAGCATTAAAAAAGTTCAATAGGGAGTTGATAGATGGAAAGTCGAATAGGTGTTGACATTTAATAAGTCCAACAAGAATTGGTTGATGAAAAGTTCAATAGGTGTTGGCATTGGAAAAGTCCAACTAAGAGTTGGCAGATGTAAAAGTTCAATATGGGATTGACATTGAAAGTTCCAATGGGTTAATGTTAACTGGATGCCAAGGTTTAATTTTTCTAGGCAAGTGGAAGTTCCAGTAAGTCAAGATTGATTGGATGTCAAGTAAGGTTGAAATTTTGTAAGAGTGAACTCTAAGTAAGTGAGAGTTTTGGCAGGTCAAGATTGACTTAAGGCTGAATATGTGGAAGTCCTAGTTGGCCGAGGTCGACTAGATATTAACAATAGATAAAGTATCGAAGACATGAGATCTAGGCATGAGAAGTTTTAGTAGGAGGTAGACTGGATAAGTCAAATAGGTAAGGATAAAATCTTAGTAACTCGAGGTTAACTTGTACTAGTTAGACGAGCAAGGCTCAGAGGAATGGGATCTCTTAGCATAACACAAATTTAGTCGTAGAATGGTTGGAATTGGAGTATCAATCACTAAAAGAAGAGCTGGTGGATGGAAGAAATCAAGTCAACTGTTAAACCACAAAGTTACTTATTCAAGGTTTCATAGTTTGAATCAGTCGACTATTGGGGAATACAATGGTTGAGTCAATTGGACAGTTGACTTAAGTTGAGAAGCTAGTAAACAGAAGGTTCTGTTTAAGAGAACATTTGACTGATGATATAACAACTGAATCATGATGGTCGACTGATGCATAGGAAAAGAGTCATTGTTGAAAAGGCTTTGCAACAACGATTGGTTGACAAGATGACAAATGGGCGCAAACCAATTGACAGATGGATGATTTTCTGAACAGAATAGTAAGCAATTTATAAAAGGAGAAAAGTTTGGGTTTTTTTTCATCCAAGCTCTTGTTGCTTTTTGGAACCGGTTCTTGAGTGAATGTAGGAGGCATTCTTGAGCCATTTTCTAAGCAAACAAAAGAGAAAGAGAAAGCGCCCTTGTGTTACTCTTATCTATTTTAGTCTATCTGCATTAATTTTATAGTATTATTGAACTATATGCAAACTATGACTATATCATTGGAAATATTCAATCAAAAACTATATATCATCCTTATTAAGGTCTCAACTATCTAAACTCGACTACAAGGAAATTATTCTTAAATGATTAAGCTCTATACAACGACAACAACCAAGTCTTATTCCACTAAGTGAGGTCGGTTGTATATATCGTTCTATGTCATTTGGCTCTATCCACTACTATATCATCATTTATAGTTAAATAAATTTTATTTTATTCTATTGTTGCTAATTAAGTCTTTTTAGTCTTTTTTCTCATTTGATGTACATATTTGTCATTGTTTCACATTGCCTAATTCGAGCCTTTATTGATCGTCTAAGTACATGTTCGTATAATTTTAAATGTGCCTTTCAGGGTTTTCCCTCAATAGATGTAGCCCCGACTTTCTCTCTAATGTTTTCATTTTTTTATCCGATCTATTCGTATATCCACACATCCACTTTAACATCGTAGTCTCTACTACTCTCATCTTCTATCATGTGCTTGAGTCACAAATCAACATTTAGCTTCATATAGTATAGGAAGACTAATCAGCGTTTTATAAAATTTTCCTTTAAGTTTTAGAGATACTTTATGATCACATAGAATACCCGACGCTATGCTTATATAGAGCTTGTATTCTATATAAGACATCTCTCTCAATTCATCTATCCTTTTGCAAAAAAATCTTAAATATTTAAAGCTCTCAGTTCTAGACAACTCGTCATCTTCTATCTTAACAATTATCTCATTACATATGCTAAATTTAAATTTCATATATTCTGTCTTGACTCTATTTAGCCTAAAATCTTTCATTTCTAATATTTTCCACCAAGATTTATGTTTAACATTTACTCCTTCACATGTCTAATCTAACAAAACAATATCATCTACCAACATGCACCATAGTACCGTATCTTGGATCTCTCCTGTGAGTTCATCCATGATAAATATAAAATGATAAAGACTAATAATCTTTGATGTTGGTGTAAGAAACGTCATACGATCGAACCTAAGTTTTTATATTGGCAAAGGGTTAAAAGTTAAGTCCTTTTGAGGTTTGATGTGCCTATTAAGTTTGCAGGAAAATTCTAGTTAAGCGTAGGCAAGGAAGTCTTAATCAGAGAGATTGGGCAAGGAAGTCCTAGTCGGATGGGTTGAGCAGGAATTCTTGGCAGATCGAGGATATCGGCCAGGAAGCTCTATGGGTCGAGGACACCAGCAGGAAGTCTAGACTGGTCAAGGATCGGAGGTCTAGAGGAAAGTTAGTGGGTCGAGATCAAACTAAGCAAAAGTCCAAACAGGTTGGGTGGACTAAGATTTGGCACTAGGTAATTTCTCCTGAGTGGAATAATGAGGACACGCTCTCGGAAGGAGAATAGTAGGCTTTAGTCCAACCTAAGGTTTCAACTGTGATAAAGGAAGATAAAAATGGGAGCTAGCCGAAAAAAGGAACTTCAGGCGCTCGGAGTGGATCTAGGTGATTGGAGGTCCAAGTGCCCCGAGTGGATCCAGCGCCCAGATTGAGTGGTGCATGTCAGCTTTCAGGCGCCCGGGAGGGATTTATACGCCTGGGAAGGGATAAATTTGCGACAAAAGAACTTCGTCCACATGGTGTCACATTAGTAGTCCAAGTGCTCAAAGTTGGCTAACTCACAGACGGAGGTGGATTTGATAAGCCAAGCTAGGGCGCGCGAGTTAGTCCAGGCCAAAATCATCTTTAAAAGGGCATTCGAACAACAACTTTAGATCATCCTTTTTGTGCCTCTCTACTGTCGTTCCATGCCAAAGCTGCAACTAGCGACGACATCATTCCAAAAGTTGTTCTGCACCTCTTCGGCTTCGAAACGCTATCACGCTCAGGCTTCAACGATGTGACGCTGCTTCGAGCTCAAACTAGCCTAGCATTTAGTAATGCTTAGTTAGTTGCATTCTGTTTTATTATACTTGTTTCTTTTCATGCTAAAATATTCTAAGGGTTGGTAAGTTTGTTACTGAACTTTATCATTGTAAAGGAAATGAGTTTTTTTCTCTTTTAAGAAGAAGGTTAATAGTGATTGCCTATCGAAAGCGGTAAAAGTGACTGCAATTCTTGGAGTAGTAGCCATGGGGTGCAAACCAAGTAAAACCACCGTGTCTTCTTCTATTCTATCTTTAGTTTTTTCATTGCATTACTTTATTTTTTGAACGAATTCCACACACGTACAAAACACGCTATTCACCCCTCTAACGCTTTCTCGATCCAGTAGATGTAACCCTATCTTTATGGGAAATAATTCGGTTAATCCGTCTGAAGTTTTCACTCTTGTTGTTACATCTTCATATGTATCCTTAATTATTTTAATATATATTACGCTAACATCTCTCTTTTTCAGAATTCTCTTTATAATTTTTCTTGGTCCTAATATTTTTCAAATAGTTGCTTGAGAAAATGTATAGATTATATTGTCGATCTTCTAAGTATAAATCCAAATTAATTTTTCTATTATGTGGTGTTATTCCTTCATTTTTTTTTCTATTATTCTTTTCTAAAATTTTATGGTATGACACATTGGTTTAATACTCCTATAGTTTACAAAACTTTGTACGTCTCCTTTGTTCTTTTATAAGGGAACACTACTTATCCTCTATTAATCATGTATTTCTTTTTTAATATCAAGTTAAATAATTTTGTAAGTTATTCAATACCTTGTTTCCCTACCCACTTCCATATCTCTATTGGAATATCATCTGATTCAATTACTTTTTCATTTTGCATCCCATTCAAAATTTTTTCTACTTCAGAAGTTTGACCTATTTAAATTTTTATACTCATTTAATCTACTTAAATTATCTAAGTTAAGTTGGTACCTAAACCTTTATTAAAAAATTGATAAAAATATTTCTTTTACTACTCTTTTATTTCCTCATCATTTACTAGTACTTTATTCATCTTTAATACTTCTTATTTGATAAGATATCTTGTTTTCTCTCTCTCGTATTAGCTATTCTATAATGTCTTTTCCCCCTCCTTTTATATATAATTTTTGATATAAGTGTTCAAAAGTTTTAATTTTTGCTCTATTCACTACTTTCTTAACTTCTTTCTTGGCTACTATATGTTTTTAAAGTTGTCCTTATTCTTACAAGTTTATAATGGTTTATAGGTTGTTTGTTTTTCTTTCATTTTCTCCCGTACTTTCTAATTTCACCACCAAGATTTTTTACTTGGTAGTGCACGTCCCTTGACTCATTAGTATAATTTTGACTATTATTTTCAAAGTTGATACCATCTTATCTCATGTCGTATTCGAGTCATATATTTCTTCTAATAATTGTATTCCTACCCTCTCTTTAAATATATTTTGTTTCCCATTCTTTAACTTTCACCACTTAATTCTAGGAGTCATGCATATTTTTCTTTTATTGATACTATATTTGAGGTATATATCCAACATTACTAACCTATGTTGGATAGTTAAATTTTTTTAGGGACAAACTTGCAATTTTTATAAATTTTTCTATACTTAATTTGCGATTTATTATTCTTGCTTTTGAAGGTGACTAAGTATTCTTCTCTTTTCTTAATGAATGTATTAGCTATATAAGGTCATATGCTATCGCAAAATCCAATATAATTTTTTTTTTCATTCTTATTTCAAACCCATAACCTCATGTACCTATCATATTTTTCATTTTTCACTTCGACATGCTCATATAGATCTCCTCCTAATAAAATCATTTCGATTGGTAGAATATTTTGTAATATCTCATTTAGGTCGTCCCATAACCTAAATTTGGTGCGTTCATCTAATTTTACTTGAAGTGCATATATGTTAATTACGCTAATAATTTCTTTTGCCACTTTTATCTTGAGAGTTATAATCCTATCTCCTTTCTAACTACTTCTACAACTTCATTCTTTAACGAACTATCTACCGCAATATCTATTTTATTTTTGTTTTACTCCTTTTGGTGTATCGTAACGTAGAACTTGAGTTTTCTATCATCTTGCTTTCTCTCCTACCCATTTGATCTCTTGTACCCAAAATATTAAATTTTCTTCTAATCATAGTGTCCACTATCTCCATTACTTTACCGGCGAGCGTTCATATGTTCTATATTCTAAATCTTAGACCATTAATTTTTTTACAATATTTATTTTTATCCAACCTATGGTATGATACTCTTGCATATTTAATACTATACCAAAGTTTTCATGGAGATATAGCGGCCCTTGTTGATATGTTACAGTCGGACCTTGGAACGTGTTCCTTCCGAGAAATAACATAACATTAACACAATAGTTTGATGATCCATTTTTTTGAATATTTGCCTGCATTCAATGCTTGTGGCAACCTAATGCAATCCTCACCCTTTCTCATCCAGGCTTTAGACCGGCCATGATATGCTTGATTAAGCTCTATGCAATGTTATAATAGTAATTGGCTAACTAAAAAAAAATCATATCATACAACAACAATAATAACCAAGTCTTTATTCTATTAAGCAAAGTTGACTATATGGATCCACGTATACTATTGACTTCGATCCACTACTATATCATCATTTATATATAAATAAATTTTATCTTGTTTTATGGTTACTAATCAATTTTTTTTTCTCCTCCTTCATAAATGTGTATTTGTCATGATCTCACATCACTTAACTAGGACATTTATTAATTACCTAAGTATATATTCATACCATTTTAACATGTTTCTTAGAGTTCTTTCTTAGTAGGTGTAATCGTAACTTCCTCTTTAATATTTGCATTTCATTTCTTATCTATCTTTGCATGTTTGCATGTCCATCTTAACATATTCATCTCTGCGACTCTCTTCCTCTAATCGTGTGTTCAATTCATCTTTAATCTTTAGAGATACTTTATGATCACGAACAAGACTTGACACCCTCCTCCATTTCAACTATATTACTTGTATTCTATATGAAATATTTCTATCTCTTCCATCATTTTACAAAAATGATCATAAATATTTAAAACTTTTTATAGGTAACTTTTTATCTCCTATCTTAGCAATTGCTTTGTTATGCCTACTATTAAACTTAAATTCCATATATTTTCTTTTTTTTCTAGTAAGCCTAAAATCTCTTTTACTTCCCATGTTACCCATCAAGATTTGAGCTTAACATTTATTTTATAACATATCTCAATGACCAAAACAATATCGTTTGCAAACAACATACACTATGGTAATGCTTTGGATGTATTTAGTAAGTTTATCCACGATTAGTGTAAAATGATATAATCTTAGAGTTGATTCTTGATATAACCTATCCATATTAAAAAAATATTTTGGTTAATCCGCTCAAAATTTTTTACTCTTTTAATTATATCCTCATTTATATGTTTAATTGTTTCAATATATGCTACGTTAATACATTGCTTTTCTAAAATTCTCCACATATTTCCCTCAAGACCCTCATAAATTTTTTTAGGTCAATGAATATCATGTGTAAGTCTTGTTTCGTATACTTTTCAATCAGTTGTTTAAGGAGATGTATATCTTTTTTTATCGATCTTTTAGGTATGAATTCAAAATTAATTTTTAGTCACCTTGGTTTCCTTAATCTTTTTTCTATTACTCTTAGTCCCTTTAATTCACATAATTTTATATCTTTTTTATTCTTATAAGGGAAATAAAATACTTACCCTCCACTATTAAATATTTTCTCCATTTTCATTATTTGGTTGAATGATTTTGTAAGTCATTCAATACCCTACTTCCCTAAGTACTTTCATGCCTATATTGAAATATCATTCAGTTTAACTGCTTTTCAATTTTCTATCCCATTTCTATTTTTGAACTTTGATTCCTTTGATAAAAATTTAAATTTTTATACTTTTATAACCTATTGAAAATTTATAAGCTAAGTTAGTAACATAAATTTTCATTAAAATATTGATATAAATATCTCTTTCATCGCTCTTTTTCCCTCATATTAATTCCTTCACTTGTACCCTATTAGATTCATCACTAATTCATTTTATTTGGGTAGGATTCCTTATTTTCCTCTCTCATTTTAGCTATTATATAAATATCCTTTCCCCCTTCTTGTATCAAATTATCGATATAAAATGTTTGAAAGCTTCGTTCATGGCTTCACTTACTATTTTTTCAACTTTTTTCTTAGCCGCTACATATTTTTTTAAACTTTCTTTGTTCTTATAAGTGTACAATAACTTATAAATTATTCAATTTTTGTCACTTTCTCGTATGCTTTCTCATTTCACCATCAAAATTCTTTATTTGGTGGTGTTTGTACTCACTGAGTATATTCTTGGTCATCATTTTCAAATTTTATGTTATCTTATCCTATGTTATATTCGAGTCGCCATGTATTCGAATTGCTAGTATACTCTTGACTTTCTCTAACATCACTAACCTAGATTGGGTGGTTAAGTTTTCTCTAGAATGACCATGTAATTTGTATAAATTTTTCGATCCCTCTTGTTGTTCATAAGAAAGTTTACGACTTATTTTTCTCACTTTTGAACGTAACTAGTTGTTCTTTCTTATTGAAAAACATATTAGTTATTATAAGTATATATGTTATTGTGAAATTTAATATAGTTTTTTCTTCTTTAATTCTATATCCCTCTTGTTGCCTATCATATTCCTCTCATTTTTTTTAATGTTATATATCCATTTAAATCTCCTTCTATTAAAATTATCTCATTTGTCAGTATATTTTATACTATTTTATTTCTATCTTCCCGGAACCTATGTTTGGTGCATTCATCTACATCCTACTTGGATACACGTATACTAATTAAATTAATAGTTTACCACTATCTTGAGAGTTTTAATCCTATCTCCCTTTTTTTAACTTTTATTATTCTAAAACCTATGTTTGATGGTATTCATCTAATCCTTCTTAAGTACATATACACTAATTAGATTAATAGTTTCTTTTACACTATTTTGAGAGCTATAAATCTATCTCCCTTTTTAACTACTATTATATAATCCCTTAACGAATTATCTACAATAATATCTATTCTATTTCTCATTTTACTTTTTCCTATGTAACATAACTTAAAATCTAAGTTCTTTATTATTTTTGCTTTCAGCTTTACTTATTTTGTCTCTTGTAAACATAAAATATAAATTTTTCTCTTAATCATCCTATGTATTACTTTTATTGCTTTTCTAATGAGTGTTTCTACAATGCATATTTCAAATCTTAAGCAGTCGGTATTCTTATAATATTTTTATCCGGGTGCGTGAGTTCTTGCATATTTCATATTACACTCAAATTCTCATAAAAATGTAGCAGTCCTATCGAAATATTATTGTCTATGCCTTTATTTGGAGAACAACATAGCATTAGCACAATAGTTTGATAGATTCATACATAACATTTGCCTACGTTTTATGCAAGTTAGCAACTTAATGTGATCCTTCTCCTTTGTAGTGGCTTGGAATATGGTAGAATTTATTCATCATGGGTGGAGTTAAAAAAAACTGCATATCATATTTTTGCTAATTTTGTAGTTGATTGCTGTTTTTTTTTTAATTTTAACTCAGAATTTTGATTGTAAAATTTCTATTAGTTATCTAATTCTTTATGATTTAAATTAGAACTATAAAATTAGACTCCATGGGAAATGGTGACATTTTTAAAAGTCCGTCGAATGGTCCATAGTGATTTTTGCATTAGTTCCATCTGTTGCACCGTTGATCTTCTCTAAAAGACATAGCTAACCTATTTCATCGATGCGCATTAGCTTGGTTCACTGAGAAGAGGCCGCCTGATATTGCTATATCATTGCAGGTTCGGCATTCTAAAATCTCAAATCTGCATGGTAGGAGACAGGCTGGACACTGATATACTATTTGGGCAAAATGGTGGCTGCAAAACTCTTCTTGTTCTATCAGGTGATTTAAATGCATCCTCTCTTTTTGTGTTTGCTTTCTTTCTTGGCACCATATTTTCACACTAAACACAATATTTTTTTTTGTTTGTTTTTAGGTGTTACAACTCTACAAATGCTTCAAAGTCCCAACAATTCCGTACAACCAGATTTCTACACAAACAAGATCTCCGATCTTATTACCCTTAAAGCTGCTGCTGTCTGACCGACAGGATTTCCTGATTTTTGTTAAAGGCTGCTAGAAGATCGGCTTAATTCATATTACTTTGCATATAAAAGGAACTTTAATTGACCTAGGGACTATTGGAACAATCACCTACACAGAATTGCACTAATATGTGGGACATAAACTTTAATTTCATAGCAACTACCGATGATATGGTGGTACCTTCTTCTTCAAGGAACTGGAAAGTAAAAGTGAAAAATGCATAAGCCTGGATTTAGCTAATCTATAACAAGAACGTGCCCTCACCTCATTCCAAGGAAATTAAGTTATGCACCTATCTGGAATAATGTGGTCATCCACTTGCTTAGAAAGTTAATCTACAGTTGTTTGTTTCCTAGGTATTGGAATCAACATGCAGCTTATACCATTGCCAAATTATTCACCTACAGGATACTCATTTTGTAGAGTGTAGAATTTGGATACCGTGCTGTCTCAGAGTCTAGAGAACACGTTCCTGACAAGATTAACATGTGGTCAAGAGCGCCAGACTTGTCCTGGCACCTCCTACCATGACCCTCTAATGCTTACCTCCAATGTAGTAAGATTTTGTTAAAGACTAAAGATGCTGTGAAGTGAAAAAGAGTATTGGTGAGGAAAAAACATATCCTTCTTCGATTATCTGTCCCCTTTTATACCTTTCATCAAGTAATAGCTCTATCATGATACCCCTCTTCAACTGTTGCCAGCTGCTATTATTGGCCACCCTCTTGTAACAATCCTCACAATCACCTCCTCCTTTAATGGCTAATGCTCATCATTACAAGTCGCCTTCATTATCAATCATTCCTTCCCAAAATACTTCTTCAGGTACCTTTAATAGATAAATTTTTTAATAAGCTTTTTTATAATTTTCAATATATCATATCAATGCTACATCAAAAGTAAAAAAAAAAAAAAAAAAAAAAAAAAAAAAAAAAAAAAAAACATGACATCTCCAATAGTTAAACCTCTCAATAAATTTTTTTTTAGTAATTCTCAATATGTCTCATTAAAATTAAAAAAATTTATTGTTCTCTTCATAATAAAAAAAAACCTCCATATATTTTTTTTATGAATCTTACATTATAAATCACATATTTTTATTTATTATTTTTTTCATTTAATATTTTTATATAATTTTCACTTAATATTTTAATTAATTATGATGTTTAATTTAATTGATTTATAATTAATAAATTAATTAACTTATGATTTTTAATTGAATTAAATTTATAATTTTTATTTAATATTTAATTAACTTATAAATTTTAATTTAATTACAGTTATTTGTATATTTTTTAAAATTTAGAGAATATATTTATTTTTAAAAGAAAGAATTACAACTTTGACTATTTATAAAATAAAATATTATAATTAAATGCTATACTTGCAATATTGTTTTATTAATAATTATTGACTTCACTTTCAAGAGAAAAAAATAGGTTTGAAAAATCAAACTTACTCTTAAACTAAAAAGCTCAAACCTCCTTCCACAATCATTTAAACTTTTTTCTTAAATTTTTTTAATTTTATAAATCTTTTACAAAATATGCATCAGAGATGCTCTAAAATACTCACCCACAACATTCCCGAACTCCCTTGAACCCGAGTTTCAAGAGCTGAGCATGAAGCGCTCTAATCCCAAGTGCACAATATTACCCGATGCTTGAATGCTGAACACCATGTGATCCTCAGCACTCACAGATCTCAGTTTCAAGAGCTGAGCACCAAGTGCTTTTGAACTCTTCCCAAGAGCCCAATTTACCCAATGCCTGAATACTGAGCACCATATGATCCTTAGCACTCACATATCTGAGATCTGAGTGTTGAACATCATATCTCATTTCTTCTTCTGGACCTAGCTTAGTTGGATCCATCCTTTGGCCTGACTGATGGCATAGCTTTTTGGATTTCTCGACTCCTCGATCGCATATTATTATGAGTATCTTCAGTTGCCCCTTCACTAGCCAGACAATGCATTGTAAAAATCAAATGGACACGTATTTAACGGATTCATTTTCTCATGATAGCCCATGTCCCTGACTTGCCTTACCCATTCCACACCCCCCCCCCCTCCCCGCGGAGCTTACGATCTTTGTCTTTTCCTCAACAACGACCTTTCTTTCTATTGGAATTGCAAGGTTATAAACATACTCACATATTAAAAATACATGGAACAGATTATAAGTTTGTAAGAGAAAGATATTTCCATTGGTATGAGATCTTTTGGGTAAAATCCAAGAGCAAAACCATGAGGATTTAGATACAAAGTGGATAATATCATGTCATTTTGAAGATATCTTAATTCTTTTAGACCCAACAATTGGTATTAGAGTCTAGACTGTTAGAAGGACTAATCACCGACTATGCATAATAGTCATGACCCAATCGAGCCATGTTGGTAGAATATTTAT
>JBAMIB010226435.1:0-12289 GCA_037177415.1 Kaempferia rotunda
TTTTATCATATTAGACCCAACGTAGACTGCATAGATGGTATTTTAGTGGCAGGGGTAAAAAAAGAATTTCATATTTTTTTTTTGCATTTTTTGGTAAATTTAAAAATAGGATATGCCTTTTAGTAAATATGAATTCTCACGTGCGTGATTTGATAAAATGCTGTATTAATTTAGTTCATCTGCGCGGTTGCGATGTGAAAATATATTTGATGTGCAGTATTCTCATTATTTGGAGGGAAAACTCATTTATACGAGAAATCTTTTCAGTTTTATACCTTATTGCCTGTCTATGCATCATCCCTATAATGAACTCTCGGTACACTCTAAGTAAACGAGCCATAAAAGGATAAACTCTCGCATTGCTATTCTTACGAAATCGAACATACTAGGAATATATATTAATTTTACAGGAATAGTCTCTACAAATATTAAAGGATAAAAATTAAAAGGTCATTCCAAATTAAGCAAATCATTAAAAAGAAATCTCACTAGATATTTTATTCCGAGAATATTTTATTTCGAGAATACCCTTTCATTGCTATTGTAATAGCTACACTTAACTACTACATGTAAAAGTTACTGGTAGCTATTAGTGTAACACTTAATAAAATACAATTGTAGTATTGTAGCAACTACTTAGTCGCTTCTAAATGTTGTATTAGTTATCTAATTGCTATAATTATTTTTAAGTTATTTTAATCAATTTAAAATAATTTTGATGAAGTTTAAATAATTTTAACTAACTTACTAAAGAATATTTTGATATAATAGTGTTCAAGCTTATGGTTTAAGATTTTAATGAAATAGATACTTTTACACATTGTGGACTATGAGTAAACCTTAAATCCTAAATTTTCTAATCTTAAATTTTAAATTCTGAAATAGCTAAAATTTCACATTGTAAATAACTTCTACATGTAGCAGCTATCGAGTATATTTTATGGCCCTCGGAGTAACATTGAGTTGGCTAGTATGTGATAGAGTTATTATCATAAGGCATGAGTTCGAATCATATGGCAAAGTCGCGGGAAAAAACCCTCCATGTACGGCTGATTATGGCTTCTCGATTTACCTCCTTATAGATGGTCGTGGAACCAACCGTGTGAAGCTGTTGGGGTGACAGATTTTACCTTTTTGCTAATATATCGAGTAGATTTTATGCTCTCGGGGCTACGGTGCAGTGGAAGGGCACTAAATTGTCACTCAGACACTTCACACTCGCGGTTCGATCCCCAATTATGACGCATTTGTAAGAATTTTTACTTCAAATGGGGCACACAACAATGGGGTGCTGGACTTTTAGGCCACCGGCCGCGAACGCTTTCTCGATTTACCCTAGTGACTGATTGTCCCAAGTTCGGTGTTACTTGATTTATTATTATTATTTTTTTATCTAGCAGATTCTACCCATTATGATTAAATCCTAAATCTTAAAATCCTAAATATTAAATTTGAATATTATCATATCAAAATACTCTTGATTAAAATTATTTAAATTTCATCAAAATTAATTTAAATCATTTTAATACAGTTGTAGCAACTACTACTACTTAATAACTTCTACACGTTGTAATAGTATACTAGTTTTTACATATTATATTAGGTAATCGTAGATGCTGCAATAACTTTGAAAATAAGGAATAACATTATAATAATTACTTGGTAGTTGTTATAATGTATAACAACACAAGGATAAGAGATATTTTGGAGATAAAACAACCGATGAGATGTCCTATTGATATTTTTTTTAAGCGTCCTTTTTGATGATTTGTATAATTTGAGGATTCCTTTTGATTTTTGCCCAATAGTAAATGATATGCTTAACCTGCCTACACCTCTCAGCTCTATTAGAACTTCGGCTTTTAACCTGAACTCAGTAATGTTGGTTTAGAATTTCTCTTAGTATTATAACTCTCTTCCGAATTCCCAGCAATTTCAGTCGCGTTTCTCTGGAGGCATTTGCAGGCGTACGCCTTGGCAAGTACCTTTTTCTAAGTTTTAATTCGTAAGAACTCGATCTATTTGCCGTAATGAGATAACAACTTTCTTTTTTTCTTTCTTATTGTTGCAGTCGAAGAAGCTCTTCCCTGCATCACTCTACATAGCATTAAGGTATTCTTCTCCGCGCATAAACACCATTAGATGACTCCTTTCGAAGCATACTTGTGACCGACTTACATCTCTACTACTTGTTTTGTAGCGCTGCAATGGTCTGCTTCTATTCCTATGTGCTGATCTCCGGCGGAAACCCACCGCCGCAGAAGTTAGCAAAAGCGAAAGCACCCTTGTCATAGTAGTAACTATCACAAATCTACTAAAACTACTAGAGCTTGAAGATGCTACAGAATCTGTTGTTTTGATAAGTCAAAAGAGTATCTATATAGTGAAAGATTACGACAAATACCTGTATTTTGATACACTGGGTATAATAAGTAAAATTAAAGGAACTAGAGACACTTCAATATGGACAACAGCATATCTAGTGAGAGATGCTAGCCCGCACATCCGGTAGTGGGCGATTCCCGTGCATAATTGAATGTGCAGGCAGGGCGTCCGGATCACTTCTGAGTGCCAACACACAGAAATTGTCCATGGACAGGTGAGAGCAGGCAAGCAAATTCAAATATCTAGTCCAGTTGGTTTGATTTGAACCGGTATATTCTATGCCGGATGGTGCTGATTCCTTCGGTCGTGGCTTTCATTGGTCAGATTTTGTCGTTCAGGACCAGAAGAGGATGTTATGCATCTTGGCAGAAAATCAAAAGGTTTTTTTAATCCATATAGTTAAAACTGTATATCTCTTTTAAAATTTATCAAAATACCACTCACTTCATAAATTGATATCTAAAATAATTCTTTGTCACTTTAGGCAACATTTGATAGTAATAAATCATCTAATGTATTATTACTTTATTTGATATCATTTTAACTTATAATATAATTTTATTATAAAAGCTAATAAACTTTTACAATCTAATTATAAAATAAATACCATATAATTTAAATTACATTTCAATTTAAAATTTAATATTTTAGCTTATCTCATCAAAATACGTCCTCATCAAGGCAACATCACCTCCCTCACTCTCAACAAGTCAACATTCCCTTTATAATTCCCTTTATAAAATAATACAATCTATTCTTTATAAAATAACACATTTTTCTAATAAAATATTAATTTTTTTAATAAAAAAAAACATTGGGTTCCTACTCGCCAAGAATTCTTGTAATTCGAAAGGAAAGGGTGAGTCGGTACCATCTTATGTAGCTTAAATAGTAAAAACTCTAACCTTTAATTGGACTAAAGACTCCAAATAGTTAAAAGAGAAATCAAATGCTAAGAAACACCACCAGTGAAGAACACAGGAAGATAAATAAAATTTTAAAAAACAAATCCAAATACTAGAACAATTCAAATCCAAGCACACACAAAAAAAACCGAAGTTGTTGATTTATTTCTTCAATTATTACTTTTGATGCTAATATGATTTGCACAAGTAATTTTAATCAAAATTATTACAAGGTATTATAGATATGGAATACTAGGGAGCAACATTGTGTTCCTATGCCATTGTACACACGGACAACATTGTGTTCCTACTGGCCAAACCTTGTAGCTTAAATATGAAATACTCTAAGCTTTAATTGGACTAAAGACTTCAAATAATAGAAGAGACATCAAATGCCAAGAAACACCACATTAGTAAAGCACACAGGAAGATACATAAATAATTTTTTTGAAAAAATAAATCCAAATACTTAAACAACTCAAAAGTCAAATCCATGCAACTTGTGGTCTATATATTATGAAGCGAAAGCCTCGTTTTAGCCGAATCTGACAGGGGCAACATTGCGCTCCTACTCGCCAAGAATTTTTGCAAGTCGAAAAGAAAGGGTGAGTCACCTGGACAACATTACGTGGACAACATTGTGTTCCTACTGGCCAAACCAATTTAGCTTAAATAGTAAAGACTCTAAGCTTTAATTGGACTAAAGACTCCAAATACTAGAAAAGCAATCAATGCCATGAAACAACCACATCAGTGAAGCACACAGGAAGATACACAAATATTTTAAAAAAAATCCAAATATTAGAACAATTCAAGTCCATGCAACTTATGCACACAAGAAAAAGGGAACAAGGTCTAGAGATTATTGCTGAGATTAAGGGAGAGCTTTAACATACAAGATATCCCATCCCTGTTCAGGATGATGAGAAGGGAACCTCAGCTGCAGCAACCACCAGCTTGAGAAGATGAGACATCCCTTCCACCTGATGGACCAGGAACCCCTCCGTATCCAACTTTGATTCCATATGACTGCAACAACAAAAAAAAAATCACGATAAATCATATTTATTGCAAGAGACAGATTGAATACCAAAAGATGTTGAAGCATAGCTAATAAAAAATGGTTACAGGAATTCCTTTTCAGGTTCTAGCTCCAAATTTTTATGGTTAAAATTTGAAATATTTCAGTGAAACTGATACCAATTCCAAGGTTCTTTAGTGTGAAACAAAGTATTGAAGCATAGCTAACAAAACTTGAACTTAGACAAAGGCCCCTTGCTGCTATGACATTATTGCTACAAAGTGTTCAAGTAAATCGCCTGGTAATATTTTTATTTTTAATTCAACTCGGTCAAAATCAATTACACATGGAACATTTTTATATTAAAATACTCTTTACTAACATGGTCAAAATTGCCCAAACCGATTAAAATCACTTCAAATTTGTTGAAACGGCTATGGGATAATTGCTACAAGTTGTAGCAGCTATGGCGTTGTTGCTATAACAGTAGCAGCTATTGTCCACAACTGCCGACTTTGACTAAATTGAAAATATTTTTAATCAAGTTTAGGTAATTTTAACTAAATTGATAAAGAGTTTTGATATAAAGTAATTTTGATTAAATTGAGCCGGTGTACTTAAATACATTGTACTAAGAATGCTGGAATAGGAGTATTTTGTGGATGAGAATATGTTAGGGAGATATTTTGATTTTTTTTTTTTGTTTTGTTTGGAAAAAGAAGCACCCATTTGACAAAAAGGATAATAAAGGCCTCCTTTTAATTTTTGCCTAAGAAATTTTGAGTCCTATCGTTTAATAAAAAATAATAAACTAAGTGGATATGGGATAATGGGGAAGGATGTTGGATATCACTAGATTGAATACTTGAATACTTCATCAACAGATGCAAAATCAAACAATTTGAAAATTTTGGGCCATGAAAGAGGATAAAATCATACTGCCAATGAGAACATGTATTTTCTCAACAAACAAAAAAGGCGAAGAGCTTTGTAGTGTGACTTAAATTTTCTATGCTAGTGATAGTATGTTCACATCTTACCTCATTTGAAACATCGAAGACACCATCCTGAATTTTCTTGTATATCGTTGCAGCAGTTTTAATAAAAGCCTGAGAGGCAAGGAATTTCATAGAGTGAATTTGTATCCAAAAGTTCATAGAAGAAAGGGTAAGATGATTTGAAGGAAAAATAAAAATGTTGTTTCACCTCCTCAACATTCTGTGCTGTTTTGGCAGATGCCTCCATGAAGATTAAACCGTGCTCCTTGGCAAACTGTTCACCTTCCTCGGTGCTCACAGCTCTTCTGTGAGCCAAATCACATTTATTGCCAATCAGCATAATCGTCATATTAGCATTGGCATGTTGCCTTGCGTCTTCCAACCAGCTAGCAAGATGATTGAATGTCTCCCTCCTGACAATTAGTAGAAAGGTACAAAACATAATCACCTAAAATGTCCTTTAAATCAAAAGATAATGCACCTCGAATTGATACCTGGTGATATCATATACAAGCAGGGCACCTGCAGCACCCCTATAATAAGATCTTGTAATTGATCTAAAAGATTCTTGACCAGCCTGCAATATTTGAAAAATTAACCAAAGTAAATCGGCAAATACAACTTAACAGAAAATATAACATTGTATGTCATGCAAATGAATAAATAAATAGCACTAAGTGTAGTTAGATCTATGACTGACAGTAGTACCATTTTTAAGTTAAATATGAAAACGTTAAGATCCCTAGATAAGATATATGGTGTATGTTCCTACTGCCACAAGGAAGCACATAAAAGAGGTAGAAGCAGGACAATTCAAAGAGGAACATACAGGTGAAAAAACAGGTAATGAATAAATGCAATTTCAAATTTTCAGTGTATGGGAGTGTCAAAGAGTACTATCAAATTTATTCCAAGTTGCCTTCTTGACTAGCCGACCCCACCTAGTGGGATAAGACTTAGTTGTTGTTGTTGCCTTCTTTTTGCATTGTTAAGTCATTTCACTATTGCTGCTTCAAGTGGCATCAGATTAGTTCTCTTTATGATTTACTAATAGTCTTTCATCCAACATGCAAGTGGACATGTCTTTCAACAGGCTAAACTATGGTTTGTTTTGTCATTTATGATGTAACATGCGCCCAGCATAGACAAACATGCAATTTAACATCTATTCTTGTAAAGATTTAGTCAATGGAAGTAGATACTGAGTGATTTATTAATTTAAATAAAAAAAAATCATTCAGGAGAAAAAACAACTGACCACAAAAATAGACATTCTTCCGAAAAAGTAAATATCGTATCTAACTTGACTGACAAATAAGATAAAAGTCAAAGTTATTAGGCAAGGGATCACTAAACACCCTCTCTCATGTGTAGCTGCTAAGAAGAGGCTGGCCCAAGCTTGATACCTAAACAGAATCAACTTGACTAGATATATTAATGGCATTGGTAGGATTCAACCACAAGATCTCCTGCTCTGATACTGGGATAAGATTGAGATAGGCTGACCAATTATCCAAAAAGCCTGAGCCGTTAAGAAAGAGACCAATCTAAATATTTACATGTATAGTGTTTGTAAAACATCAGGCACTGATGGTGGGGTTCAAGGCTCGTATGCACTTCATAAAGTTTTGCAAGGATTAAAGGAACATAGTCTCACTTGCATCTTAGAGATTCTTACAACAAAGTCGCTAAGGCAGATACAAATATCAAGCAAAATGTGTGAAATGTTTAGAAAAGAAGAGAAGACATATTTTCATTTTCAAGCATTTATGTAGATATAGCTATATAGATGATAATGAGAAATAAATACAGGGAGAAGTAGAAACCAACTGTGTCCCATATCTGCAACTTAATGGGCTTGTTGTCTATATTGATCATTCTAGCCCCAAATTCCACACCAATTGTCAGATCATGCACTGGTTGGAAGCGCTTGTCAGTGAACTGCAAAAGAAGGCATGATTTCCCCACTCCTGCAATGAAAAAAAAAACCCAGTAGCAACAACCTTCTTTGGCAGTTATATACAATGCTAATATGATTATCTTTCATAGTATCCGCATACAACTAGGCAGTGAAAAAAAAAACATTTATTGTAGAAGTTAGTCAATCCAAAGAAGTAAAAGACAACCTAACGAAAATCAAAGTCACCTCAGTTAAAATCACGAACTTACTAAATTGTACTCAGAAAGTAAAAGAATAACATGATGCATCTATAAGAGGGATTTCAATGCTCAAAACACAAGTTTACAAATGAGCGCAATCACTAGATCTGAATAAAAATCCGTAAAGAGAGCGCAATTCGTTTCCAGAAATGAAGAGACATGCTTCAGATGAACACAATTGTGGTAGCAGGCAACGGGAAGTCGAAGAACGAGAATCAAAATTTAAACCCTATGCCGACACCAAATAACACCAAACAAATCCATAGCACGAACGGACCTTACCGCAGTGACAAATTTGCAAACATTGGGGAGGAGGGGGAAGAAATTACCTGTGTCGCCAATGATGATGTACTTGAAGAGGTAAGCGTACGACATCCTCGCTCGGATCGACAACCACCCAGCTACGAGATCGAGATCGAGGTCGAGGAAGAAAGAAACTCAGAAAGCAACTCGAATAGATCGGAAAAGGAGTAGGAGACGGCGGCCGCAGTGGATTTGGGTTTTTCCTCGGCGATCGCAAGAGAGAAAGCGGCGGAGGAGACGCTTCGCCTTCGCGTGGCTTCCGAAGCAAAGAATCCGCGAAACCGCTTCGTGCAGTCTGGCATTTAAGGTACTCTGATGACTTTTATCCTGGGTGAAAGTGGACCCCACGTACGGAGCATATAACAAATAGGGTATATAACCGGTGGCTGAAACTTTCGGGGAGAACAACTTGGCTCGAGTCAAATGCGAATAAAATGTGAATAATATTTATAAGCGATGCTTTAAATAAAATATTTGGTAATGAGAAGGGTAATGAGTATAATTGAGGGGGAAATGAATTTAGCAATAAATTAGAGGTGTTAGTTATGAAATTAGGGGTATGATACTCATATTCGAATTCTGATTCTCGTCTACCAAACATCAAGAATGGGAATGAACCTTATTTCATTCCCATTTCCGTCTTCTAAACCCGTCTACCAAGCTCCCCCTTATAAATTCACAAATAGACCAAATAGATTTAGAAAAAATATATGTATCTAAAATAGTTTTTAATAATCCATATGTCTAGACTTTGCTATAGGGGTGTCAAAAATGAATCCGACCCGACGACCAAACCCGAATCGACCCGAAAAAAATCGGGTTCGGGTTCGGGTCGGGTTCGGATTGGAGGGTTCGGGTTGAAAATATTCAGGTCGGGTTCGGGTTGGGTCGGGTCGGGTTCGAGTTGACCCGATTTTAAGGGTTAGTTGATTTTTTAGGGTTAAATCAAATTCTATTTTGAAAATTAATATGTTTTTATGTATATTAATATTAATGTTAGTATAATGTCAGTGATGAAGTATTGAGATAAAAGTGAAGAATTATTAGAAAAATACCTAAAAAGTTATTTTTGATCAAGTTATACGGGTTATGTGGGTCGGGTTCGGGTTGGCCGGGTTCTGGTTCGGGTTGAGGGGTTTCGGATTGAGTTCGGGTCGGGTCGGGTCGGGTTCAGGTTGAGAGTTGAAAAAAAAAAATTCACAATCCGATCCGAATCCCACCCGACCCACCCGAATTGACACCCCTAATAGGCAAGAATGAGAATGATAATGAATAGACTGGAATGAAAATGAGTTTAGTTATTTCAATACTACGGTTTGATATATAAATTCTCATTAGATATGATTATCACTTTTGAAATTAAAAAAATATATATAATTTTAATTTTCCTCTCTTTTTTTTCTTTTTATTATATATTTAGAATTTTTTCTATTTTACCTAATTAAAAAAATCAAATTTCCCTTTTTTTTCATTTTCCTTTTTTTTTTAATTTTTTTATTTTTTTTTAATTCAAATTTTATTTTAAATATTTTTTATTTTCTAATGTTTAACATTTTTAATTTTTAATTGTTTGATTTTTTTTATTTTTAACTTTTAATTTTAAATTTTAAATTTTTAGATTTTTTTATTTAAATTTGGTTTTATTTTTAAATTTTTTTTTAGTTTTTCAGTTTTTATATTTTTAATATTTTATTTTTTTACTCTTTTTAGAAAATATAATTTTTTTAGTATTTTAAATTTTAAATTTTTCCTTTTTTATATTTTTAAGTATAATGGGAATGAGATTAAAAATGAAACCCCCAAGTTAAATGGGTTTGGTGATTCCCATAAATTTAGAAATTATTCTCAAATTGTCATTCCCAAACTCATAATCCAAACACTATTATTTACTATAATTTATTTTCTCATTCCGAAACTCATCAACCAAACATCATTTAAGTTTGATAGAAGATTGAAATGGAAATAAGTTTTGTCATTCAAATATTACTATTTAATTTATAAGCTTTAATTATGTACGATTATCTTTTTTAAAATTAAATTTTTTTTCCCTTTTTAAAATTTTCTTCTCCTTTATTTATTATCTGTTTGGATTTTTTTTTTCTAATTTTCTATTTTTTTTCTTTTCCCCCTTTTTTTAGTTTTTCCTTTTTTTTATTTTTTTGAAAAATTTTTTTTTTCCATTTTTTCTTACTTTTTAAAATTTTAATATATATTTTTTTAAAAAAATTATTTTTTATTTTTAAATAGTTTTTATTTTTAAATTTTTTAAATTTTTTTAACATTTTTAATTTTTAATATTCTATTTTTAATTTTTAAATTATTTTTATTATTTTTACTTTTTTTAAATGTTTTGAATTTTTTAGAACAATTTTTAAATTTTTAAGGAGGAAGGAGAATGAGAATGGAAATGAAAACTCCAAGTTATATGAGTTTGGTAATTCACATAAATTTGGATATCATTTCCAAATTGTCATTCTCAAATCCATAATCCAAACGCTATTATTTACTATCATTTAATTCCCTCATTCCTAACTCACCAATCAACACCACCTGAGACAAAATCTCGCTTTACTACGTAAAATTTAATAAAAATATTTGGAAATTTTATTAAAAATATTTGGTAAATTATTAAAATTTAGAACCACGTCATAAGTTGAGAAAATTATTTGGCTAAAATTCTTTTATATATTTTTATTTATTTATTTAAAATATGTAGAAGATTTCAAGTTAAGGCTTTGTTTAAGAGAGCTTTTGCTTCTTGAAAAGTTATTCTTATAAAGATTATTTTAAAGTTTATGAAAAGTTAAAGTATTGAGTGTTTGAAATAGAAGTCAAAAGCTGATACAATATAAAGTTTGAATGTTTGGTGAATAATTGCTTCCAAATTTATTTTTTAAGTTAAATGATAATAATATCCTTAGTAAATATTTTGAATATTATATCAAAATTATTTTTTTATTTTAAAAATTATATATAATTAATAAAAATATAAATATAAAAAAATGATAAATTTTATATAAATAAAAATATGTATAAAAAATGTTAGAAATGTAAATTATATAAAAGTAGGAGGATGATTATGTAAAATGACAAATTTATTAAGGTCATAAATGTCAATTTTTAATTTTGCATGTACTAAAAAAAGCAGAAGCAGGAAAAAACATCAAATTTTTACTTCTAGCTTTTAAGTAAAAGTTATATAAGCTGAAGTAGAATTTGACATTCACAAACTCTCAAATATGCTTTTATGTAGCTGGAAGCTAAAAAATACTTATTAGAAGTTCTACCAAATATTGTCTAGAGAGGTAGGTTTTGAATTACGGGAAGTGTAACCTATAATGATTTAGTCTTAAATTTTAAAAATAATATTTAAAATTTTTTTTAGAAGATTCAAATAATTTATAACATTGTTTAAGATTATTTTTTATTAGAGTTTTAAGACTATCTAAATATTTATTTTGTTGATGTTAAAATAATATTTTTTATTTGAATCAATTTTATTGGATAAAACGGCATCTCGCGCCATAAATATTGCTAAATTTGTGGCGCCATGAGCATTCAGTTTTTCAGGGAACAAGAAAATTAGCAATAAATAATTATCATATTTATTTCCGCAACTTTTTTTAAATAAATAAAACCCTAAATTTCACTCCCACATTGCATGCTATTTTAAGTCAAACTAGTCATAGCCATACCCATCAGGACCATCACGCATTACATGTGTAATGTCATACATTATTACATGAAAATTAGTAACGTAAATCTTTGTCCTCAAATAATGTGATGGATCTTCTGTACACTTTATTTGTGTATTCATATTCTATTTATTTATCAGACGGATCACATCAGATCATGCATCTTTGAGATCTGACATGATCTAATATGATCCGTCCGATTAATGAATGGGACATGAGTACACAGATAAAGTGGGACAGAGGATTCCAACTGCCAAACAATGGGAGTGACTCAATTTAGGAGGGCCCTTTGATCAAATCAAGAGGGGACTAGTACCTGATCTAATCAAAGGGTCCTCTTGAATTGGGACAAGGAGGGGGCCACTATTTATGTGCTAGTAAATTAGTGTCTTGAACTTTTGAACTTGATAAAGGTATGTCAAACTCATACAATAGTGCAATGCAATGATGGCTCTCGAGAACCCCATCAAGCTACCGTAATAGACTCTTCTTCATAAAATGAAAGAATTTAATTTTTGATATCAGATATTAAATTGTAAAAATAAACACTACACTTAATTTTAGCTAAAATACCAAAAAAGTTATATTTTTAACCTTGCCGACCCAAAATATTTATAAAACGATTATCCGCTCAAGATATTGTTAATCCTAAGATATAAAACTAAAAATAACCATAGTAGTGCTTATTTTTTATATAAAAAAAATAACTAGAGAAAATTACTAAGAAACTTTAATTAGTACATGAATTCCTATTAATGAAAAGAATTTCTATTAATACACCGTGACTGAATCTCGAACTCTAGATCCTTATTGATTAATGAG
>JBAMIB010226540.1:0-12289 GCA_037177415.1 Kaempferia rotunda
AAGTGAAAAAATAAATTAAATTGTACGAAATTAAAATTGTTAATATTTTTAAATAAATTTATATTTTGATTTGAATCAAATTGTACCACTGGACTCTAATCAAGAAAGAAATTAATGATCGAACAGTCATTTAATCGACGGTATTTTTGTAAACAACGTAGTGTAAGACGGCGTTAATGGAAGATAACTACCAGCTGTTTTTCCTGAAATACAGTACTACAAATAGGTACGCCTTAAAAAAAAACTCCTCCATGCTTGCGTTTTCATTGGTTAGGAAACCACGCGGGTGTCTGGTGTTGCGCGGCTGATATGTTTGTTCTTTCCTCTTTCCACGCGAACTCCGTCCACCTTCTGGCGCTGTTTGAAAGCAAAAATTCTACGTCCGTCTAAAACAGGAAACAGGACAAGCTTTTTCTAAACTCCTCCCTGCTTGCGTTCTCATTGGTTATGAAACCACGCGGATGTCTTAAATTGCACGGCTGATATGTCTGTGCTTTCCTCCGTTCCACGCGTACTCCGTCCACCTTCTGGCGCTGTTTGAAAGTAAAAATTCTACGTCGTCTAAAACAGGAAACAGGATAAGCATTTTCTTGATTGGTTGTGCAGGATAAAATATAGACGAATGCGGTGAGGTTGGAGAAATCATACGTTAGTTGTGCTGTTGCCTCTTGTGGACGCACGTACGATCCTTAAGTTCCTTACCAACCCCATTTTCGTCGATTCTTATCTACACGAATGAAACGAAGGGTGTTCGAATTTCACATTTTCATCTTCTCACGTCGGCAGCAATTTCCTCTCGATCTTTTCTGCTTTCTCCAAGTTCGTATTTATTGATTCTTCTCTCTATCTTCTCCAGGTATTTTTGTTCTATTTGGTTCTAAATTTGATATCATACCTCGAGCTAGGGTTGTAAACTTGCTGTTTTTTTTGTTTTTGTTTTTGTTGGGGATGGTGCTAAATAGTGGGATCTTCTCGGATCCCTGTTATAAATGGGCTACTTTTTTCGATTTCTATTGGTTTTTCTAAATATTGATGATGCTTCTTTTATCATGTCTCGTTACTTTTAAAAGAGAGCATGTATTAGGAATTTGGACGATGTGAATATGAAAAGAAGCGGTATCATAGCATTTTTGCCTTTTGTTTACTGGGAAAGTTGTGTGTATTTTTTATATATAAAAAAAAGATAAATAACTCGTTTGGACTGCAACTTCCTATTCAAATGAATACTTTTACAATTAACTGAAAAAGGTGCCAGTGTGAACGTCTTAATTTGTTTTAGAGGTTGTACAAAATACAGATCGACTACTTGTAAACTGAGATATTGCATATTTGAACACTTGTGGAGGGAGGGATACGATTTCCACAGTGCATATGATTGAAGATTGTTTTCGTCACGTAACTTAATTTTACATCTGTGTTTCTTGGTTTCCTTGTGAAGTATGACCCCAGCCGTGAGGGTAGACAAAATTATAATGCCATTTCAGCAACTAAGAACTAAGATACTTTGCTGATTAATCTTCATTTCTTTGAAGGAATATTACGCAGAGGTAGTTTGTTGCATGTCTGTGATTTTCTTGATATTTCATGTGATGTAGGTTACTTATTCCCGATAAATTTGAGAAAAATTTCTGTGTAATTTATTTGCCACTAGTCTTCATTAGTCTCCTACTTGTGTCTGACCTTGATTTTTTGGCAACAGCTACATGGCAATTATTCTGGGTTTTCAATTAAGTCTTATACCATCCTGTTTGGATCCATTGGCCCATGAGGTTCATTGGATCATATCAATAGTAGTCGTCCTTTCTTATTATTTTTTGTGCTGCTCTCTTATGAAATTGGTACCTTTATAACGCTAATTTTCTTTCCGCTCACTTCATTGCAGAAAGGATTTTCATTGATTTTTTTCTCCTTTTCCTCGTCTGTGTGACCAAGCCATTTGACCTGTTTGTAAGGTTCAGGAAGATGAAGTTTCTGGAATACACTCCATTGGACAGGTGATTATAAAATGCTGCATGTGTTGGGGATTATAAGTATCTGCACTAGCAGATGACACATTAAACTTTGATGCATTACCAGCATAAATTTTTTCTTAAATCATCTGAACCTGGGAGAGAGTACCATCAAAGGGCACCTTGAAGCCTTCTCATGTAAGATTTACTGCGACTTGTGTGATTTTTGGTTCAATATGGTTAAAATTTAATTGCACATCTTTTTTTTCTTTTTGATTGTTCAGGTAAACAAACTGGGACAGATAGAAAGCTTTCTTTTAGCTTAGAGCAAGAGGTACAAGTATACAATGATTTTTCTTTGCAAAAGATATTCTGAATCAATTTATATATCATGCTCGGTAATAATTTGCACATGCCATTCATATTTATGTGATTTAAAGAAGATTTTGACTAAAATATATTATAGAAATATTAGTTATTTAACTTGGGATATTTTTGATGTTTCATTTGTGCTGATTTCAGTTTGTTAAATTATATTGTGTTAGTCTCGCATAGGGGCAATAGCTATTGTGCGTTATTGATGTTTATAGGTCTCCTATATGGGAGTTTAATTCTTCTCTATGTTTTTATCGGTCAGATTCTTGATTATCTTGAGCAATCTTCTGATAATGATTCACCTTCATCTGTGGAATATTTGACTAGTAGATCAAGGTATTAATATATTTGTGAGAATTTTTTCCCAGCAAGGTTATGAAGTTTTCCAATCTTATTTTATTTTTCTGGAAAATGCAGTCGGAAAACACTTATATATCTAGTTCTAACACTCAGCCACATCTATCCTGATTATGACTTCAGGTACTTCTATTTCTTTACCATACTTCATTAACTTCATAACTGGAAGAAAGGATCTTGGGTAATGTCACTGTCAGCTTGCCCCATGTGGAAGCAACATGGCAACCCGCTGAGAATCTTTTCTATCCAGAATTGGGAGTGTTGTCAAGTGGTTTGACAGACGGTTTAATCCGTTGCTCTGTGAGCTGAGAGTTCAAGTCTCTCCATTTCCCTAGACTGGTGGTTGCATATAATTATTTTTCATTTGGAGTCTCATGGTTCTAATTTTGCCAAATGCATTTTGGGTTCATGGGAGTGTATCAAATTTTAACATTTCTGTGAAAATTTGTCAACCTAGCAGTGCAGTGCGATCTCATCTGTATTTCAGAGAGGAAGACTGGGATAGTTTCAGGCAAATATTTGACAACTATCTCTTTGAAGCAGCTAGAGTATGTTCTTCTCCTTGTCAGCGCTTGTCAATTTATGGGATTTATGTTTCTATTTTTGTTGCTAAGGGTTTTTATATGACATCCGACAATTCTACATTTATGTATATCTTAATACCATTATAACTTGGTATCTTAGTATCATGCCTTATCTGAATGGTATTTTACAGGCCATGGTAGCATGAGGGTATCTTTTTAGAACATGTCATATTTTCACTGCAGTATTATCATCAACCTAAATCATTAATATGAGCTTATAGCAATTAATAATCCAGAAATTGAATCCAAGTAGCTTGTTCATGATCCATTCTGCATTCTGTATGTTTTTATTATCTGGCTAAAATTTTCAATTTTGTTCTTTTGGTACAATTTTATGCTGCAGTGGTATGTTCCTAAATTGTTGTGGCGGTGGCAAAAGTGAGTGTTTCTCACTGAATTTGTGCATATAGTTCTTTTGGAAGAATAATGGATGAGATTTTTTTTTTTGAAAATTAATTTTTTGCATATAATTATCATTTGTTATATTCTCAATCATTTGACCATGATTAATATGGTCTTCAATTTATAGGGGCTGTTGTCTCCTCTGAAACATTCCATAAAATTTTATGGGAGTTGTTATGTAGTGTTTAAATTTATGACGACGTGTTCGTAATGGTAATTGTGGTTGTTGAGTCGATGATACTAAAGTGATGGTGATTGCAGTGCTATTGAATATTGTGGCAGCTGAAGTCTTGATGTACTTGAACAATACTGGTGGTGATAATGTTGGAGGTTTTGAGGGCAACAAAGTAGTTTAGGATGGGTTTGTGATGCTAGCACCAGTAATCACAATCGGATGTAGGATATTTGTTGATGGGTGGGCTCGTGGTTAGAACAGCAGCGGAGATGAATGGTGCCGTAGTGTCAGTGGTTGTGGTAATTATGGTTATGGTGACCGTTGAAAATTGTGATCTGAATTTTTGATTTTAGTTGTGACTTTGAGGGCAGTAAAGATGCCAGCGTTGGGTCACCCGTGCATATAAATTTGCAAAAATCTTGTGATTCACTTTTTATGATCTACATTTGTTTGTAAAAATTAAAATATAGAATATTGATTGCATTTCTTTAGATGTAATGCTTATTCTGATTATATTTCCACTTGATTTTGTGGACACAGGAATGGGCTACTGAAAATGCAGGTTCTCTTTTTGATAGCATGACAAATGTCATTGATGAGGTGACAAATGATTCATTTGTTGGAATTCACTTCATGGCCCGGCCATGGCTAACATTTTCTCATTGCAGGTTGTGAAATTAAATGAGTGTGAAATCTACAGCTACAACCCTGACTTCGACGGCAACCCGTTCTCGGAGAAAGGATCCATGTAAATTTCCTCATGTCTCCTTGAATTAATTGTGAAATTTAGCATAACTAACTTGCTATTGAAAAATGCAGATGGTCCTTCAACTTCTTTTTCTATAACAGGAAGCTAAAATGCATTGTCAGCTTCCGATGTTGTTGTGTCAGGTGGGTAGTCTACTCCTTTTCACAAAATAATTTTACGCGGTTTTCTTGATTTACCTTGCCAATTATCGTTTGCTATCAGATTGTTAAGAGAAGTTATACCATGCAATTTACTGCTGTTTAGAATTTTTGCCATCTCATGTGCAGCAACCTCATAGCAGAAGACTTTGGGGTCAACGAAATGATTGAAGACGAGGAAGAGGATTTCTTGATCGGCATGGACATGTAACTTGTGGAGAAATGACGTAGATAACCTGAAGTTGCTGGTGCTAGAGTTGTACTCTACCTATATTTGCACAGTATGTTTGGTACATTTAAAAGTAGTGGACAAATGCCGCTTGACCATCAATGTGGATGTTGATGTTGGTTTCTGATATATAAACTAGCCGCTTGACTTGGGAACTTAACTAAAGTATCAGAATTCTGTGCCTTGTGTAATATTTTGGCTGATTGGAAAGGTCCTGTGATGTGATATGTATGTGTCGTTTGTTTACATTGAGGATCTTGGATTTTGCCAATTATGTTGATTTGTATTTTTTCGTTCTTTTAGGGGGGATGATTTAGAAATTGTATCGATAATTTTCCATTAAACTTATTCCGCACAGTATAAATATCATCATATTTGTTAAATTTATCTTTTATATAAATCAACAACAAAACATTAGAAGAATAAATATTAGTTAATGGGATTCATATAGTCGTTATTGTTTATTAAAAATTAAAGTGATATATTTAAAAATTAATTTAATTTTTTTTACGCCTAAAGATGAATGATATTAAAAATGTAATAATAAATGTTTGTTTTATTTTCCTTTTCAGCTTTTAAAATCTATTTATTGGAAAATAAAAACTGAATATAGAAAATTTTCTAAATAAAGGGGATTAATTATATTTTTAAAATCAATAATGCATTGATTAATTCATAGATCTCTCTCTGCTCTCGCTGAAATTGCCCGCTTCTTCTTCCTGTTCCAGTGGACCAAATTAAGATACCGCAGCGACCACGACAAGTCCGGCGAACAAGCGAAGCAGAGCGTGCTTTGCTCCGCTGTTCGCGTTCTACATTTTACTCTTCGCCCTTTATATTCTCCATTCCACCCCTTCTTTCCAAGAGACACGAATTTAACACTTGTCATCAAGTCCAGAACCTATCTCCCCCTTTGATGATAACAAAAACGCTCGAATTTTCGTAACCAGCGATCGATAGATCGAGGAGGAGGAGGAGGAGGAGGAGTTGTACCATAAGAAATGACGCGCATCTCGCTGTTGCTGGTCTTTTTGTCTCTAGCTGTCGGAGGTGTGCTCGCCGAGGACCCTTACATCTACTTCACCTGGGAAGTCACCTACGGCACCCTCGCCCCCCTCGGGGTCCCTCAACAAGTCATTCTCATCAACGGCGAGTTTCCCGGCCCCAACATCAACTCCACCACCAACAACAACGTCATCGTCAGCGTCTTCAACCAGCTTGATGAGCCCCTCCTCTTCACATGGTCGATTCCTCTGTTTTTTTTTTCCCAATCTCCGGCGAGTCATCCATTCTTCTTCTTCTTCTTAGTTCCTTTGCTTTCCTTTTTTCCATTTCAGGAATGGGATTCAGCACCGGAAGTGGTCGTGGCAGGACGGCGTCGCCGGCACCAATTGCCCCATCTTACCGGGCAAAAATTTCACCTACCATTTCCAGGTGAAGGACCAAATTGGCAGCTTTATGTATTTCCCGTCGCTCGGCATGCAAAAGGCCAGCGGTGCCTTCGGCGGCCTACGCGTCAACAGCCGCCTGCTCATCCCCGTCCCCTTCGACGATCCTGCTGACGATTACACCGTCCTCATCGGCGACTGGTACACCAAGAGCCACAAGGTCCTGGAGAATACCTTGGACTCCGGCGTCAGCATCGGCCGCCCTGCCGGCGTCCTCATAAATGGACATACCGGCAAGGACGCTTCAGGAAACGACGAGCCGCCGCTCTTCTTCATGGAGGCAGGCAAGACGTACCGGTACCGCATCTGCAACGTGGGAATTAAGGTGACCCTCAACTTCCGGTTCCAATCACACTCGATGCTGCTGGTGGAGATGGACGGGTCTCACACGGTGCAGAACAACTACCGGTCCCTCGACGTTCACGTCGGCCAGTGCCTCTCCGTACTCGTCACCGCTGACCAAGCCCCCGGCGACTACTATATCGCGGCCACCTCGCGGTTCACCAAGTACACCATCTCCGCCACCGGACTCATCCGCTATAACGGCTCCAACACCCCGGCATCCAAAGACGTGCCGCCGGCGCCCGTCGGGTGGGCCTGGTCGTTCAACCAATGGCGCTCCTTCCGGTGGAATCTCACGGCCAGCGCTGCTCGCCCGAACCCTCAGGGCTCCTACCACTACGGCAGCATCGACATCACCCGCACCGTCAAGCTCGTCAGCTCCACCGGGAAGGTCAACGGAAAACGGCGGTACGCCCTCAACGCTGTTTCGCACCAAGACACCGCCACGCCGCTGAAGCTGGCAGAGTACTTCGGCATCGCCGACAAGGTGTTCAAATACGACATCATCAGCGACGAACCGCCGCCGCCGAACACTCCGATTCAGATCGCGCCCAACGTGCTAAACATGACCTTCCGCAACTTCGTCGAGGTGGTGTTCGAGAACCCGGAGAGGACCACGCAGGCCTACCACGTTGACGGCTACGCCTTCTTCCCCGTCGGGTACTCTGTTCTTAACCAATACTCTATTCCTTGAAATCCGCCATTAATATATATGCATTTTTTTTAAAAGGATGGGACACGGGAAGTGGACGCCGGAGAGCAGGAAGCTGTACAACAACTTAGACGCGGTGAGCCGGCACACAATCCAAGTGTACCAGAGATCGTGGTCGGCGGTGCTGATGACTTTCGACAACGCCGGGATGTGGAACCTGCGGTCGGAGCTGTGGGAGCGTCGCTACTTGGGGCAGCAGCTCTACTTCACAGTGCAGTCTCCGGCGAGATCGCTGAGAGACGAGTCCAACATCCCCGATAACGCACTGCTCTGCGGCGAGGTCGTCGGCCTGCCCAAACCGCCGCCCTACGTTTAATCGATCGATTTGCGCATCAGTTAACCAGTGAATTTATATAATTCTCTCGACGTACGTACGGCCGGAGAGAGTAGTAATGGTTAATTATCCGTCTTAATTTGATCAAATTAAGCAAATTAAGATGGGGATTAAAAGAGATGAGAGTGTCCGTTAATTGAGGTGAGAATCGATCTCTGTTAATTAATTAGCGCATAAAATAACGCCCTAGAGGTAGCAAATTGAGTCTGTTAAATAAGAACGAAATTAAGAGCTGTGTAAGGCCGACTGCTCTGCTATTTTGTTGCAGTAATTGTTTCTGTAACATTTTTGTGAGGCTGATCTTCAACTTAATCTTCATATTCAAATTATTGTTCATCAATTGCACAACGATTTTAATTTTATTTCTATTCGAATTATATTTGAGAGTAGAGTATCCCCATTTTATTTCTTGCAAAAAAATTCAACAATTTATCAAAGGACTTATACAATTTTTAAGCACTTAACTTTTAAATTTTTAAAAGGGCACATTTATTTTTTATTTTATTCTTACCGTCGACTGTGATGCTTAATTTTAAAAAATCAACACAATTATAGTGTTTATTTTTGCACTGTATATATAAATTCTAAAAGTCAGCATCAATATAATATTAGTTTTTAAAAATTAACACTGATATTATTTTCTGACATTCAATATTATATTATTATTTAAATACAATAACAAAGTGGTTGGATAAAATAGAAAATTAATTTATTTTTGAAAAAAAAAAAATCTGAAATAATCATTTTAAAATTTTACAATTTTAAATGCCTTTAATCAATTGCCAAATACATTTTGAATTAATCCGTATTTAAAGATGAATTATTATTTACGAAATCTTGCTGGGCCGGATTAATTATTCCGGCCCATGTATTGTAACCTTTTCATCTTTACCTGCGTTTCACCTTCACCTGTCAGTAACTGGACAGCTCACCCAATCCCCAACAGAAAACACCTACCAAATATACATCTGGACGTTTTTTCTCACCAACATACAAATCCTACCCGGTTTGAAAAATAGAAACGCCAAAGGCTATATCCTCGGGACCCCACTGGACCCGCTCCATATTCGCTAATCAGGAAGCAGCAAGGTAAATCAGTTTGCGAACGATCACTCGTCTTCGACGGTTGCGTCAACTTTTATACGGCCCGTCCCTTCTCGTCGCCCTCTCACTCTGCTTCATTCAAAGAAATGGAATCGAAGCAGGAACGGCGCGACCAGTGGCGGTCTCGTCGCTGCGTGGCCTTCACCGTCGCTGCGATCATCGGTGTCGCCCTCCTCTTCCTCATCCTCGGTCTCACCGTCTTTCGCCCCCGACACGCCGTCACTAGCATAAACTCCGTGCATCTCAGCCGGCTGACCGTCGGTCTTGACGTACCCAACCTTGCCGTAGACTTCAACGTCACCCTCACCCTTGACATAGCCTCCACGAACCCCAACCACGCCAGCTTCCGCTACGACGCCGGCGACGCCGTGCTCTACTACCGGGGGCAAGTCGTCGGAGAGGCGGCCGTTCCACCAGGTAAGGTCGCGGCCGAGGGGTCGGTGAGGAGCAACGTCTCTCTGTCCGTGATGGCCGGGAAGCTCATCGGGGACTCGGCGCTGTACGCAGACGTGATATCGGGGTCGGTGCCCTTCTCCACCACGACGAGGATTCCGGGGACGGTGGCGATTCTTGGCATCTTCAAGCATCATATGGTGGCGTACACCATGTGCGATCTCGTCGTCGGTGTTCGTAATCGGTCAGTGGAGAACTCCAATTGTAGGTACAGGACAAAATTCTGAGCTTTTTGTGAAAATTTTCTCTCGAAACAAAAACGGTTCTTTTGTCGATACGAATTAAGAACCCTAATTTGTTCACGAACTGAATCGATTTGACTGCGATTGAATGGGAAAGCAAAAGCAAATCTTTTGGTAACAAGATGAATGTTCGATGGGATTTCGATTAAGCTGCAGGTTGTTATGGATGGAATAAATTTTCGGCTAATGATCTAGTTATGATAGCTTTTGAACAAAATAAAGTTTTCAACGCAGAGTCGATGCGTTTCTCGTGTATCTTATCAAAATTTCATGCCACACAACTCATGGAACTTCTGAATGAGGACTCAAAGAAACATGATCATTGTGTTACTTCAGCTGCAACATGACCTTTGTTTTCCTTTCTCTATGTGAAAGCAATACTTAAGTTAGCCAACTTGATAAGGAACAATTCTGCTAGCTTTGTGCTTGCAGTCAAGAATCAGAAAAGGTATCTTAAGAAACCTGAAATTGATGAACTCAACTTTTGTTTAACATATGGGTGTATTGAACTTCATTTGTTATGATTGTATCTTCTGAGTGCTCTCGCAGAAAACTACAATAAAATCATCTGATTGTTACCAACCATGTGATTTTCTGGTAGTAGTTGGATTGATGTTGAAATGATAAAGAAAAAGTAAATATGTAAAGAACAATGCCTTTCTTCAAAAGTGAAAAAGTACTGAATAACGTCTTAAGCTGTGAAGGGGGAGAAAAAACTTGTGAGAGTTGCAAAAATGCATGCTCAAGATCAAGCATTCATGGCAGTCTCTCTTCTATTATATGTATAGTTTGTAGAATGATCTATCATCATCTACAGGATCAAAAATTTTGTTCAAACATAACTTCTCTACGAATCAATCAGAAATGCAACAGGCAGGACATTGTAGGGCATGAAGATTCAAGCATAATTAGACCTCAATCACCGCTGCTTTTTGACAGAAAATGGTGTCCCTGGAATTTTCTGAAGGACCTTTGCGTCAAGCACTGCATAGTGTTTGCTAATTTCAATCATTGCCTTTTCAGCTGCAGCGTCAACATGATCTTCATATTTCTCATATAGAACAGGCGCAGTGTACACGAATATAACAGCTGCAAAGAAAGCTAGTTGCGTTAATCGGGCTGAATAAATGCCTGTGAGAGATGCCAAAATATGAACAGAGATGTAATTGGGAGACGATTCAATGCTCTGAAGAAACTAAATTGACTCCGAGATAATTTTTCTTTTGACAGAAAAAAAAAAACCCTCCAGGATTAACGCCCGTAAATACACACTATTAATTGTTGAATATGAACATACTTGGAGAGGAAAACAGAAGATCAGAATATGAGGACTTAAAGAGCAATAAAGTCTCAACATTTTAATCCACGTAAAGCACAGTATAGGCAACAGCTTTAAAGCATCACTATTCTGGTTATTTCACATCATTAAGCCATGAAGCCATTAAAACTCACAGAAAAAAGATTCACCAATACGTTAACGTTTTAATTATACATAAAACAGAATAAACTGACCCATATAGATAAGTGTCAAGAGACTGAACCAACTACCCACTGTTGAAACGATCCACAAACATCCAATCACCTACAAAACACATTTGGTTGTGAAAATTTTGAAGTTAATCATCATGTAAAATAAGTTAAAATAAAGAAATCATACCTTCAAAAAGTTCCTCAAATCCTTGCCAGAGACAACATAATGAAAAGTTGCAAAAGCTTCATTTATTTCATGTCGTACCGCATGAGCTATGCTTAAGAATATTTCTTCAGGTATAATGACTTCAGGAATTTTTGTTGGAGACCTGAAAGACATGAATTGAAAAAGATCACGAGGCAGTTCCAGAAAAATGCATGAGCAATTGTAAATCCATATCCAACATTTCTAAAGTTACTTGAAATATTTTGTCTTTGTTAAAATATCCTCATTCCACTAGGGAAAGGAAGAGAGGGGCTCTTACCTATTGAAAAAAGATGCTGCATTAGACCAGAGAAAACACACAGCCAGTAATAGTATAAGAAAGTGGCAAATAAAAGTCAATAGATGATAGCCAATCCATTCAAAAAGTAGCCATATGATGGTAACTCCGGTGAGTATGCTGCCAGACAACTGTTTGTTTCTCCATAGTATTACATCAGCAGCTGAGTGCAAAATATATTTATCAATCAGGATGTATTAATTAATCTACATAGAATTGGTTGATGTTTGTTAAACAGAAGGGAATACATTCTGACAAAAAGAAGCCACGGTGAAAAAAAATCAATACTAACTTTGACCTGAGTTTGCAAACAAGACAAATTGCCAATATAGTCCGGAAAGCCAAAAGCTTTTACAAAAACAAAAGTATATAATAGACCAACATGATTACATTCAATAATTAAAATGATATCACATTTTACAGGACATTGTTTGGCGAAATCGTTTGTGGCATAAGCCATTGTGATATTGTGAAATGACTACTCCAACATCTTTACTAGTACCAAATACTGATATCACTAATGAGATCAGACACATGTGATTGTGACTTTACAACATAGACCGAGTACTTGTTTTTGACATTTGTTTGCCCCCATAAGATGTTTTAAGATGCTTGTTGGTTAGAGGGTACTAAATTTATTCTAATAAAATAAAGGATTACTTTTCGCTGAACGCATATCCTCAGAAAAAAAAACCCCCTCACCC
>JBAMIB010226645.1:0-12288 GCA_037177415.1 Kaempferia rotunda
ATTAGTGATTTTTTGAACTAGAATTAAATTTTTTAAAAAATATTCGTATTCAAAAAAATCACAGATATTAATATATTAAATCAAATTGATATTTAATAACAAATATATAATTAGGAAATCACAAATATCATTACAAGGTAAGCACACATAAGAGCATCTCCAATGTAATGTTTGTGGGAAATTTGTAAAATTAAAAAACTCCAATAAAAAAGCTTTAACTATTGTAGGAGTGAGATTTTTGGGTTTATAGTTTAAGATTTTTAAACCTGGTCTTTTGTCTTGAAATTGATGTAATATGTATGAAACTATGTAACTATATGTTATTAATTATATCATAAAAAAGCTCATTTAGAGCTTTAACCATTAGAGATATTTCAATAAAAATGTAAATTGTTGATGTGGTAAATTAAAATGGTAAAAAAAGCTCATTTAGAGCTCAAACCATGGGAGATGTCCTGAATCGCGGATTCCACTTTTATACTTTCATTATGTTGAATTTTTTGTTTTGATTCTCTAATTTATTTCCGTGTAGGGCTATCGTGGAAAGACAATCAAGATAGAATTATATTGGTCAGATAATATATTTATTAAATTTATATAATTTTTTAAATAAATAATTTTTTTTAAGCCTTATTCATATTTAAAAAATTATTAGTGTTAGTATATTAGATCAAATTAATATTTATATGTATGGATATAATTAAGAAAACTAGACGACCACATAGTACCTGATTTCATATCAATCCAAGCTCTTTAGATCCATTAGCTGAATTTGACAAAAATAATATCAATTTGAGATAGTATATTGAGAATAATATTTTTTTAATATGAATTAAATTTTGTAGACACATACTTATTAAAAAAAATATTGCTCTAAATATATTATGTCAAATTGATATTCGAGGGCATGAATATAATCATGAGAACTATACTAACATATAAGATTTAGTTTTATATCATTTTGAGCTTTATAGATCTGTTAGCCTATTTTAACTGAGTTAATTACACCAGAATTTCTAAAACAGCCGACTAGTGTAAATGACAAGGGTAAAATATGTATATGGTACATAATTTGGTCATTTTGAAAGTTGGATACATGATTTAGATATTTAGGAAACTTACCTATGTAGTTTGATAAAAAATTGGAATAATTTAATTAGAGGGCGTTTGATTTACATGTTTTCTATTTTTATTTTATGGAAAACGTGCATTTTCTAAAAAAATAGAAAATAAGGGGGTGTTTTGTTTGTTTATTTTCTATTTTCATTTTCTGAAAAATACGCATTTTTTAAAAAATAGTGTTTGATTTGTATTTTCCATCTCTGTTTTCTAAAATAATACATAACATTTTCTGGAAAAATAGAGAATGTCAAAAAATTATTTTCTATTTTTTTAGAAAATACACATTTTTCAGAAAATAAAAATAAAAACAAGGATAATCAAACGCACCCTACGGTTGGTCATCTGAATTCTGATTGACACAACAGGCCATATATCCCGGTCAAAATATAAAAAGTACCAAAGTCATTTTCTAAGGGAAAGAAGATATATTAGTTTCAGTTTTCCCTTTCCTTGAGAAACATATTAGAAATCTAACAATATGTGTTGGCCCATCAGCAAAAAATTTAACACTCTGCAAAACATGGTATGACTTAAGAAGCATGCAAATAAAATCGACAGTCAAGTATATCACTTCCCTCTACCTCATATCAAAAGAGATATCGCATGAGAAACTTTAGGTCATTGTTTTAAAAAATTCCATTTCAGTCATTTATGTGGTTGCAAAGCTTACATAATGAAAGGACAGACTGCATTCATTTATGAGTACATGAGGATTTTATATGCTAAATAAATCCCTAACTAAAATTCAGGTCATGATTGATTAGTATTAATTTAATTAAATTAGTCCACATGTTATTACTATTGTTTAGTCCACATCTAAATTTTTTTTTACATGAATTATTTGGAATTTTGGATTGATTAAAAAAAAGAATATTGGTACATGTTATGTGTCTTATTGTTTGTGTATTGATTAGATTCATAAGAAATATATATATAGTTTATAAACTGTTTAAGATAATTAATTTAATTAATAATTATTAAGTGATAGGTATAAATTTTGTTTAAATTAATTGCTTCAGTTGATTAATTTCACATATGATATAGTAGATGTATACTCATATATTGTTACACATGTTTTAACTCATTGTCAATACAACTAATCATAGTTGGCAAAATAGATACCACAATTAATTGATTTAAATTTTAACATAGGATATATTGGAATGGTAGGATCAGTACCTAAATTGGTATTAGAAAGTTAAAAAAAAGGACTAAAATAAAATTGTTACATGTCTGAAATGAGAAAAGAAAAGTCTTATAAAATGAATTAGAAGATTAAGATTAATAATATAATAAAGAAAAGTTTAAAATAATGAATTAGAAGGTTAATATTAAGCTCTCTTTTTAATATATTAATCGTAATGTTACGAAATGTAGTATATGGAAAGTAGAATGATAAATGAAAAAAAAAAAATCTGTAAACAGCAATAATTGCATATCATGCCTTTCTATAGCCATGTGGCAGAAACAAACAATACCATACATAGGTATTCAGTAATTGTCCAATTATTAAAAATTTGTATTCAGTAATTGAATGTATACATTGTATCAGTAATTACTATAAGTGGACATCTATGACTAAATATATCAATAGAATAATTAAGCAAAATTTTCAATTGTCAAAGGAAGCCCCAGTTATTTTGTTTTTTTTTAAATCTAGTTTAGACATTCTTCTGGGTTCATACAAAAGTGTGAAGGATTTGACAACTATGAACCCAAGCTAAGATCAATAGCATGTTGGACGTTCTCTGAATGAAGAGAAAAGAAGAAATAAATTGATGATGCATTAGGAGTTTAATTAATCATAAAATTTCTTTTTGTAATTTCTTCACAAAGTAGAGCCTTATTTTACTGAACTTAGTAGGTTAAATGGATAATTTTATTGTCTAGTGGGCTTGTTATCTTAGAAAATTTTCAAAGCTCTATAAATGGCTAAGCTCAATACCAACTGATGATGCATTAGTAATTTAATCAACTATAAGTATTAATAGGGCATTCTCCATAAAGTGATGCCTTTTCTTAGCAGATGTTTAGTGGGTTTAATGGATAGAGATTATTTAATGGGCAAAACAAACTTCAAACCTCTATCCTTGTTTATAGGTAAGCTTCCAATATTGACAATTCCAAAAACAAATTTGAACCCAATACCAAATGAATGTGTAGACATAGGTAATGTGATCTTCATCAAAGCAAATTGACACCTTGTCATATTCATTTGAAGGGATAAGCAAATGATGACGCTTCTATAGATGATTTTCTATCTAATAAGTAATTCTTTGAATCATTGTCTCACATTCAAAGATCAACATTTCCATTAAAAACTATCACCTCCACAGATTGAGAAAGTGTCATTACATAGGATTCCATTCTTCATCAAAGCAATTGTTAATGCAATCTAGTTAATTGTTGAGCAAGCAAATGTAAAAGATGAATGGATTATTCAAATGATTAGTTTATTCCTATCTTGTCAAAATCTACATGTCCACAAAAGTCCATCTAGCAGTGACACCCCTTTGATATGATTATTGAAAAACTTAGTTATTTTGAGTTATTATATCTGACCCAACTGGTCTAAGACAAATTTGCTGGTCGGGGAAAAGATGCAAGAGGAATTTGATTATTTGTCATGGTTTATTTATTAATTAATTGATGAAAACTTGTGCTTGTATAGATTCAACAAGTGATTTTGTGTGTTTCATAAGAAGTTCTATTAATTAGTGTATGTTTTCTATAATCCTTACATGGATGTGTCTTTGTAATGAACCTTGTATGTTTGATAACTAATCTACTTTGGTTTTCCCCTAACTTCTTATAGTTATCTTCCATCGCACCACTGTTCCCGTACCTTTCTTCAGTGGTTCTACATCCCTAATATGTTGACTTCAACATCAACAAAAGAACACTAATCCAAGCTAAGCCATTATGTTGAGAAATGCTTCTTTACCCTTTTCCACCTAAACCCTAGAGTTTTGAATCATCTGTTTTACAAATCCTAGACTACATCACATCAAGATAACATAGACTTGAACCATCTGTCTTTCAAGTCCTAGGCTACATCACTTGAGTACCAGAAAAAACAGGCCCATAGCATCAGACAACAAACATCTTGAGTTATTGTAAAGAACACGGTAATTGCTGCCGTATTGTCAAATGCTGCTATTCAACTAGTAATCGTACTGTTTAACTGGCACTTTATCTATTAGATACGGCTGATAATAATTGAAATTTGATCAAAAACTTAAATTCCTCCGTAAAAAAGAGCGATTACTTAAGCATCTAGGTATGTATCACCTGGCATAATTAACGAATAACCAAGACTAAGATTAACAAAACAGAAGAATAAAAAAACGAATAGAATTACAACCTGTCTGAGAAGATTATGGGCTATCCGATAGTAGAAACTGAGGGAGATACGATTGTCTACATCGAGCCTCTTGGCGCTCTCCGAGATCTTGATCGCCCCGGCAGAAGGCTTCATCTTGATCTTAGGGTTTCCACCTACTCAGCTCCGCAGCCCAAATCCTCAAACCCGCATACAAACCGAGATTAGATGAAGGAAATCCACCGATCCGGTTAACGGAAAATGGTTTGGAAGGAACGAAATCCTCTTCTAGAAAACAAGATTGAGATCGGCGAGAGTCGTCAATGTGATTTGGTACGTCGCGAGGACGAACAGAGAGGGGCAAAATTGCAATAAGCATTGAGTTTTGCCACAATGTCATCATTTTTTGTATATTATAAAAAACTTCTATTTAATAAAAAAATAGAAATGTTTTAAATGAATATATTAAGTTGGATTTTAAATATCGTATAAAATATTTAAGTACGTATCTAAATATAAAAATTATAAAAAAATAAATTAAATAAAATTTTGTTTATTTCATTATTAATTTAAAATAATATGTAAAAGATAGAGATGAAGGAATGAAGTTATTTTAAAAGATAAAAAAATATAAAAATATAATAAAAGTAGATATAACGTGCACTTTGTGATAAAAAAATAAAAGTATATGTATAGGTTTAAAGATGACTAATAAATCGTATAGTTTGTTAAAATAGTTAATTTAATTATAGTAAAAAAAAAGTAAGAGAAAATACAAATATTAATTAATATAATAAAATTAAAGAATTTTAAATTATTAGCAATAAATTTATATATAAAGGTCAATGATCAAAATCTATAATTCTAAGATTTCTAACTATATTTTATATCTTAAAATAATATTTTTATTAAAAAATATTGAATATGTTTAGATTTTGCTATGAGTACTTTGTATATGTGATTGTGGTGGATATTGGATTATAATCTTTTGTACTATTTATTATCTACAAATATTGTTTTTAAATGAGGTTATGCCGTAGAAAAATTAAGTTCCCTATCTTATATTAAATATGAGTGAATAATTATAACATTTGGTTTTATTTTACATTATATCTACCAAATCAAATATATTTAACAAACTTAATTTTTATATATTTGACTGTCCTCAATATCATAATAATATATATTTAGATTACATTATATTAAATATGAGTGAACAAATTGTTGTCTACTATATTACAAATTGCTGTTAGTAACTTGTGCTTTCTTTCTCTCTGATTTGAAGGAATAAGAAATTATACTTTTGTTAAAAAGAAAATTCATCAAAAACCAAAGGCACCATTAGTATTGAATTAAACCAAACCTTGAGCAAGATAATTTAGTTCTGAGCAGGGTATACATACTAAACCATCACATGAGAAATTGAAATGAGAAGCTTAAGAAATAAGAAATGCATCATTCTATGTACTCAACACATAACTTCAACCAACAAACTCAAACTATTAAAAACATACTCTTACCATCAAGCAAAAGCATGATTTACAAAACAAAGTCTCATGCTTCACGTTTAGTCTAGTCAAAAAGATACACAAACTTCTGTCTCTATAGAGCCACAACTAGACCTTTGAACAGATTAAAGAGGCAGCTTTCTGCCATGGACGGAGCAGTTTCAGATGGTTCTCTAGGGGGGATGAAAAGACACAATTATTATGCTTTCTTGAACTATCTCCTTTGTTGGCGAGATTAGGTTAAGCTCAAAGTTGTTCTAAGAGGATTGAAGAGAACTGAACAACACCTGAAGTTTCTCCCAATTAAGGTTTTCCCAGTTGATTAACTCTGCGCTTGGTGAAATGGCGACATAGACTCCAATTCCAAGCACAAGCATGAAAACACTACTCTTCACGCAGCCAAAATTACGTGTTAACTTCCCCAAAAGAGCCTTGCAGTACTTATCTGCTTCTTTGATGGATGTTACACTGTTGGGATCCGTTTTCCTCGACAGGACCTCTTCGTTCTTTAACAGGAAAATAAGAAGAAAAAACTTCTTAGCAACTAAATATGTAAAAATGCTGTGTAACTAAGCCTGAGCAGGTTCAGATACAAGCCCACAGATAACAATAGATGTCAAGAATCGAAATCTAAGAACCATGAGCTTCTGACAACTAAAAATGGAGACCAAAAAAATATTAGATAGTAGTTACTTACTTTAGCCCTTAAATGCTTAAGTGTCACTTTAAGAGTGTCAGGAGAAATTTTGCCTGAGTAGCTTCTCCATTCAGCGGAGAGTTTCCGAAGAACAACAATTGATTCACCAATCTTCTCTAGATAAAGTTTTTCCTATATGATAAAACAGTTAAAGCAGTCAGAAGGTTTATCAAGATAAGAAAAGCTATGAAGACAATATTTGAATAAGAACTCACCCACTGTTTGCAGCACTCAGCATTCTGAGTCAAACACCAGATGAATAAATCTGAAGCTTCCTTTGTTAGCTCAGGATTATCTGTATATAGGTTTCATGTTAAAGTACCACCATGCTACGAAACATCATCCTAGAACATAACAATGCGGCATTTAAATTATACTTTCTTGAATCGCTTGGATAGCAAATGGTAAAAGTTGTTGTGATGCTTGCTTTGTGGTTTTTGAACCAGTAGACCCAGCAAGAGCCAGCTGTTTTAGGGTAGGATACATCACCTCAAATCTTTCAGTGGCCTGCAGCAACATATGTTAGGAACTCATCATAAAATTATGTGCTAGATGGAGATATTTTTCATGGAAATAAACCAACCTTGACCCGAGCTGTAGAAGCAGGAAATGTCACCCTCATGAGCAAATCAAGTGCAGCCGGCGGTACTATGCGCTCCCCCTTCCTAACAGCGCCATTTGACAGAATAGTTCGAGCTTTTGGCCCTGAGAGAATCCTGCATTCAAACCAAAAAAGTATCTTAAGACTAGAGCAATAAAAACGGAAGGATATGGGTATCATCATTGCCTAAAGACAGACCTTTCAATCAATTGCAGCACCAAATCCCTAGACTGTGGGTTCACATTAGATTTTCCACAAACTACAGAAAATAGGTAATGTGACCAGATATACATGCCAACAACTAGATCTCCTTGAGAAGCCTATCAAAAGATGACATCATCTCAGCTTAAAAGCAGTGGTCATAGTGAACCATTTAGATGAAGAAGCAATCCTGGAGGTAACAACTTACCTGTGCAGTGACCCAGATAATAACTGGCAGTTTTTCTTGTCCTTGATATTTTGGATCGTCTCTTAGTTTGGGCAAAAGGCTTATAAGTATGTCAGGTTTCCGTCTCAAGGTCATTGCTAGCACGACAAATATTGCAGCCTGCAGGTTTCATTGTATATTTGCCTCATATGACAATAGCAATACATAATTAATATGATGACAATAACAAGAATTCAGTGGAACTAACAATGGCACCAGTCCAGATAAAAGTACAATTTGGTTGACAAAATATAGCATACAAAATTTAAAATAGTTATCCAATATAAAACATTGTGAAAAAAAAAATTCAGGAAAATGAACTACAACTGACAAGCAAAACTTCCCAGTAAGGCATGCAGTTTTACTTTTATCGCATGATGACTAAACAAAAACTACTATACCTTACTGTTAAAAAGCTAGTGCATAAAGGATACAGAATCCTGATTTTGCATACAGTTTGTCGATTAAGACTATCTAAATTCAAAGAAAAACTGCACACATATCCTTACAGACAAACTATGTTTTGCATATTTGACATCTCAAAATTTAATTTTGCAAATATACCATTTGTAAAACATAAAATCATGCAAATATGTCATGCTTCATTCATGAAATAGTACTTATATGATTTAAATTGAGAATTTTCTCCTTTAATTTTTAAATATACATGAAATGGCTTTGAATTTGATCATTTATCAGTACTCTAATTAATTTTCTTATAGTTAATATTTGTAGTGATATTCGAATATTTTGGAATGACATGTCAATACAAAAAACAATGATTAAATAAAATAAAATAAAAAATGAAATAGGGAGAGGAGAAAATGAAATTAAACTATAGTTAAAATTATAATGACATTTAGGTAAGTAATATTAACTGAACATCATTAACACAAGTTAAATTCAAGAAATAGGGTATTTATGAGAGATGATATTTTTGAAGGATATATATGCAACTTTAATTTAGTAAAGATATGCAATTTAATTTTTTGATAGGGTAAATAGGTATTTGGAAACAGTATTGTTTAAGACTGGAAACCCTGCAAGAGGAAAAACACACATCGAAGGGCATAATTAGTGAAGAAACAGGCTCGGAGATTCATGCAAAATCTTGGATAAAATGACCCTTTGTTCTATTTTCAAAAAAATGTGAGGCTATATTGTTAAGCTACGTTGACTAAGGCAACGTAACTAGTGAAGTACACTATCAAATCATTGAAAATAATCATTCATAGAAAAAAAAATTAAAATAGTATTTAGACTGCTTTTTTTTCCAAACCAAAGTATTTCATATCTCTCTAACATTTATATTCAATCATTTTCAATAATGATGTGACTCTTCTGCTTGTCATTTTATTTCCACCTCCAAGTGGACCAAGCTCGCAATTTTGTTTCACATACAACAGATACACGCCTAGATTTTGATCATAATACTCAATATCATGGCAAGCTTTACTACCTACCCCTTAGCTCTCATATAGAAATTTGGTGCTCCGGCTGAGGTCCAATAGAAAATTGATTTCAGATAATAGTCATATTTAAAAACTCATTTATTAAGACTGGCAATTCATTTTGGAGGGTAAATGGGAAAAATAATCATGGATCATCTATTTTGTGGATAATCGCATTCATCCATAGTTCAACCAGCACATGTATGACCGAGTGGAGAAGACATGGAAAAATATAGCTGAATGTTACCAGAGCCTTTGGTGCAGTTGGCTGAATAGATTTTTTTAAGCCCTTCACTGCAGGTAGCTGACTCGCCAAGTCAGAAAGGATGCTATCGAGACACCATAAAACAAAGTCAGACAAAGCTTCAAGGGATTTTAGTGCAAGCCAATCAACTGAAGTCTTGTAAACAGATTCAGGTATATGGCTTAAAGGAACCTGTACCAAAGTAATGGAATTAAATTAGATATTTACCTTTCTATATGCAAAATATCATGAATGAGTACCAATGCCTGAAGAGACAGTTTTAAAAACTCAGATAGAAAAAATATCATAGCAAAAAAGAGACATCAACCACATTCACTATCTTTATACAAAAAAAAAAACATGCAGCACAATAGCCATAAGACTTAATAGTTGTTCAACCATGGACATGTAAACATTTTTGCGCCACATCCTTTCAGATTGATAGAGTTAGTTTTCCCATTGGACCATGTTGTAACAAGGTTGATAAAATTGGACCTAATTCTAGGCTTGATGAAAGAATTGCATGAAAATTCTACCAATAAATGAGGCTGATGTGACCATCATGATGTGGAGCCACTTAGGTCTATGGCTCATATATCTCCTGAAAAATAGCCTTTCAATCTAAGTTGTACTAGAGATTGGACAATAATTTGTTGGAAAAGTATAAGCTGGAAAAAAAAGATCCAATTTACCTAAGATATCATAAGTCAAGTTTATGGTTTTACAACCATCTCAAGGACAACTTCGTTAACTTTTTGTCCAACTTGACCTTAGACAAACTCCAAGAGATAAGAACTGAATAGTTGGGCTGCCACAAATAAGTCCTCAGGTAAAGGACAATGGGAGCACTAGGACAATAACCAAGGAAATAGAAAGGGGAAATCAGTGAGAAAAATATCTCAAATTCTAATGCTAATGATTTGAATTTGTAACCAATTCTCCAAAAGATAAAGCTGCTATAAAAGGAATCAATTTACATATTTTGGTCAAATGAGTTAGAATGATGTTTTGAAATTCAACCAGTTGGTGTTGTTGACCTTTGACAGATACATCAAATCTTACTACCAGATATACTTTCTCCATCTTGATCTACATTCATAACAAGCTTGAGAACAGAAAATAGGAGCCTATCAACTCATTAGAGGTAGTGATAGAAAACAGGCTAGGCTTTTTGCAGTTTGAACAAAAGATCGATCAAAAGATAAAATGAGAAGAGAAGAGATGTTCTCTCCAGCCCAACTTATCCAAGTCTACAAAAGCAAAACATATTGGAAGGTCAAAGTTGATAAGTTAGACATTGGGCATTTACATAAACATACACAAATTGGTTCCTGACAGAAAGTCTTCTCCTTTAAATACCTAGGTATCCTACTTGTGGGAGGCTCATATTAAAAAAATATATATGAATTTTATTCAAAAAAAACTCCAAAAGTCTTGAGATAAAAATTGATAGAGAAATTCTCAAAAAAATTTAGGGTATTAGTTGATATGATGATTGTTCGGAATCAGCCTCTTACAAAGTAGGGTATGGCTGAGTACATTAGGCCCTTCGCCGAGACCCCGCATTGGTGGGAACTTCATGCACCAGGCCGTCCTTTTTTTTAGTTGATATGATGATTGTACGCATAGATCCCCATAGATAAATACATACACTACCTACCCTGATGATAGATATGGACCAACTTAGGAGAGATTTGCCATGAAGCATGTAAAAATGTAACAACAGCACAAAAAATAATGTGGCTTTAAAGTTCCATCTCAAGAATTGAAAAGTCAGTCAATAAGAGTTCTTTTTTAAAGCAACAAGACAGTGCAGAACAAGTTGAATTCTTGCATGTGAACATCAGCAGAATTTGAAAATGGGAGCCAAAACTAATGGCATTCTCTATTTTTCGATAATGTGTATTTTGCAATGAAGGTCAACCTTTGTACTAACACATAAACCATCATCTTCAGGGTTTCTATCGAGAAAAAGTAACCAGAGCACCAAACACATGATTTATATGGAGTGATAGGATATAATGAAAAAGGAAATTAACAGGAAGCAGAACAAACTTACATCGACGATCTTCTCAAGAGGTGATTCCTTGAAGATCTTAACCCAAGGAAATTGCAATACACTCACAGAAGTAAACGAACGTGCGAAGAAATCTGCAAATCTCATCAGTTGAATATCCTGCTGTGATTCATAAGTTACCTGAAAAGATGGAGAAGGTCAAAGGGGAAAAAAAAATTCCTCCTTTCTAACACTGATAAAAGAAGATTCGACCTTTAGACAGATTGTTTTGAAATTATAGATGAGTAAAAATTGTTAAAACACCAAAATTTGCACAGATCTAGTCCTCACAGAAATCTCGGCGAGAAACGAAGCTAGATCGGTGGCATCGATCTTGGCGGCAGCCTCATCGACCGTGACCTTAGGCTTCTTAACTTTCTTTGGCTTCTCCTTCTTCGGCGCCGGGGTTCCGTTCTCAGGGGCTCTGGCCGCACCGTCGTCATCGTCATCCTCGTCCGACGAGGCCGGCGCAGGTCTCAATCTGGCAGCATCTCCGACCTCGGCTTCAGCGGCGGCGGCGGCGGCGGCGGCCTCAATGGCGCGACGTCGCTCGCGGGCCTTCTGCTCGAAACGGGAGAAGACGGAGATTAGGTAAACGAGGGAGAAGACAGAGGAGGAGGAGAGGCGGCAGAAACGGGAGGTCGGGTGTGAAATATTTTGTTCGGCTATGGCTAGGGTTTTGAAAGATAAGGGAGAAAACACGAGCGCCAAAATTTTGTTCGGCGAGGGAAAGCAAAATAATGAGTAACGACAACATTAAAACGACATCAGTTATGATAAACTGTTGTCGTTGCCTATATACCACAACATTATAAACGACAACGGTTTTAAAATCCGTTGTCGTAACCACAAAAACGGCG
>JBAMIB010226749.1:0-12285 GCA_037177415.1 Kaempferia rotunda
ATAGAATTTTTTTTTGTTTTTATATTTAGGCGGGAAAATTTTTGGGAAGGCTTTTCTGTTTTTATATATATATAGATATATTTTTTTAATTTATTAAATCCATCTCGTCGAAAATTATATGGTAAAAATGTGATTCGCTCGCCCCCAGCACCTCCGCCAACCCATCCCTAGGCCAACACGAAAGAGGTAAATCACGGATGACTATTAGTCATTAGTGTAAATGGTTAAGACATGAAAGAGGTATATACTCGGACATGTCATTTCATCAAAAATCATGGTCATGCACTAGGAGTTCCCACTCAAACAATTTAAGCAAAAATTTACTTGAGAAGCCTCAAGTTACTTAAATTTTTTCACATATCTTATGCTTAAAATCTGTAAACCTACGTGCTTTTAGCTATAGTTGTTTCTTCTCTTGCCATGCATTTAGTAATAAATATTTTAAAAGTTTTTTTTTAGATTTACTCCAAGGTTAATTAGATTTTTTAAATTTATTTTCAGAATTAATCGAGTCCATGAACTAGATTAAAAAAATAAAATAAAATTGAAAGCAACGGCGCGAAATAGAACTATAGAAGAGCGGAGTAAGTAATGATGACCGGTGGATTAAACTCTGCCAGCCGTGAACCACTTTACAGCTCGCCAACACCTTCAATTGATAATGCGACTTATTTATTACTGAATGTTCATTCAATAAGTTTAATGTTAAACTTAAGTAAAAAATTTATTTATGTTTATCTAATAAACTCAAATATTAATTAAATTAATAAATTTTAACAACTCGTTAAACTAAACAAGCTTAAATATATATACGTTCGCTCATTAATATTTATAAATACTATTTGTGAACACTATCCGTGAACCATGTTGATTAATAAAATTGTTATTAACGAGCTAAATAAATAAAAAAAATTTAAAATTAACAAATAAGTTTAAATTATGATGTTCAATAACGAATTAAACATGTAAAAATTGTAAACAATCAAATAAGTTTAAATTAAGAGCTCAATAATATCTAAATAAACTAAGTTTAAGTCAAATTTGAATTGAAAGTTGAATAACATCTAAATGAATTAATTTTAAGTCAAGTTTGAACCAAGATCAAGCTCATAAAAAAAATCAAATCAAGCTTGAATAATCATTTTAAAAATTTAATTTATTTTAAACATCTTAGCTTTAGCTCTAGCTACGATAGGTCAAGAAAAATACGTTACTTAAAGAGTATGAAATAAATTGTTTTTAATAGTCGTAGAAAGTTTTTTAGGTAAGCGCTCAAAAACTCTGAAACCAAAAACGAAGAAACATATCGTCCCCATCTTTCTTTTTTGTTGACTATTTCAGTTGTTTATTCTTCCTGAAAATTGCAGTTTACAGTTTGTTACTCAAAAGCATTAAAATGTACACGATTTATAATTATAAATTTGAGAGAGAGCAAAATTCTGGAGTGTAAAGTAAGCAAAGTTTATAGACTCTTAACTGGAAAGGATTTTTTTTCATTTTTTACCTACTGTAGTTCGCTGAGCTTTCATGTGGCTGTTAAAGTTTCAGAAATTCATTTAACTACCTCCTCCAAGTCATTAAATCTCGGTAAAATGTTCTTTTACCATACAGGTGAACAGATTGAAATCGAGAGAATACAAATCCACATCACCTGATTGAAATCGAGAGAATACAAATCCAAATCACCTGATTGAAATCGAGAGAATACAAATCCACAGAGGAAAACCAAACTAAAAAAAAAATGAAAACGACAATAAGATTGATGATACTTACGAGCTTTATTTTCTCTTTTACCAGGAGGACAAGTTCATGTGAATGTACATGGTCATCGATGAGACGACACAAAATTGTGGCGCGAGATCACCATATACATTTTACCGGAGCGCGCGCAGCATATTTATCTGCACAAAGACAAATCCCACACAAAAATCCAACTGATTGCAGCTCCTTTCACAAACCAAACGTTTATAAAAAGCCAAATCCACTTTTTTTTTTTTTTTGAAAAAATAATTACAGCAAGACATCAAATTCACCAAACAGATAATTTATATATAAGAAAAAAAAAAACTCAAGCAAAATTAAATAAACAGCAAATAGCACAAGGATACACGCTAAAACTCGCATCCAAAAATGCTTCTTCCTCTATCGTCTCGCTGTCAAACTACCACTATCCAATTAATAACTATTGCTCTATTTGCAATTCGATTAAACACAATCCTTTTTGCAGTTATTTTCTTGCGTCATTGCATTCACCTTGATAGTTAGCCTTCCCGCCTTGAGCAATCTACCTGAAAGAAGCACAATCGATTAAACTGCGTTAAATGCGATCCGATGTCATTAATTTTGAATAAATTGACGTAGTTATTGTGTGAAACACGACCTTGATGATCAATAATGGCGAGATTTGTGGATTTGTTCGTTACTGCGGCCATGAAATGGAGAACAGGTTTTTGAGACGGCTGCCGGTGATGCGGTGCAAGGCCTTCTTCGCGCCTGGCACGTCGGCCTCCGACAGCTTCTGGAGGTGTTGACACGCACCGGCGTCAGCAAGCCGCTTCCGTGCCCCGCCGCCGCTGCCGGATGTGAGAGCTAGCACGACTGCCACCGGGAGCTCCTTCCCGGCAATCACATCGCTCGTCGGCTCGAGCATTTGGACCAGCCGGGTCACACTCTTTTCGTCCCTCGATAGCTCGCGCCGGTTTGCCCGTACCGCCAGCAGCGACGTCAACGCCGCGGCTGCCGCCTCCTGCGCGCTCGAGGGTTTGGAGCACTCCATCATCTTGATCAGCGCCGGCATGGATTCTGCCATCGACCGCTTTGTCTCTTCGCTAGGGGATAGGTCAGCTACAAGAGCCGCCGCGGAGTGTTGGATCCCGGCGCTCCCACGCTTGATCAGATCCGTCAGTTGGGCGAAGAGTGGCGCGGATGAAGAGAGGAGTTTGGTTGCCGTCGGAGATACTGCAAGGGCACTGAACGCTTTCAGAGTGTGGTGTAGTGTTTCTGGGTCGGACACGGCTCGAAGGAGTTGGAGGAGACGGGTGGGACCGTTCTCTTGAAGGATAGCGTTGCAGATCTCGGCACCGCCCATCGCGGCCAGGGAAGCCAAGCAGAGGACAGCGTTCTTCTGAGCTTCGAGGTTGCCGGAAAGGAGGAGGTCAAGGAGTACTGACACGGCGCCTTCCTCCACCATCGCTGCCCTAATGTCGTCGATTGCTGCCGCGCTATTCAGGGAACCGGCAGCGAGGGCTTGGACGGAAGGCGATCCGGATCCAGAATGGCAGGCGGAGACGAGAATAGAAACGCCGCCGTAGGCAGAGACTGCCCAGGCGCAGGCATGGTCCGCTGTCAGTGCGTGGATGGCGGTAGCAGCGCGCTCCTTCAGAACCGCGGGTCCGGAGTCAAGGAGACGCAGAAGGGGGCCGAGGGCGCCCTCCTCGAACACGGCGCGGCGCGAGACATCAGAGGCGGTGGCAAGGAGGGAGACCACCGCTGCCGTGCGGTCGCGTAACAGAGAGTGGGCGGAGGGATCGAGGAGGCGGAGAAGCGAGGGTAGGTCTCCCTCCTCGACGACAAGGCGGGAGATCTTCGCGGGGTCGGCCGCGAGAAGCTCCAGGAGGGAATCAAGAGCCTTTCCCTTGAGATCTAGCGCGCCGATCTGAAGACGAGCGAAAATGTCGCGAACGAAGAGGGCGAGCGCGGCGCGGGAAGCGGAGGGAGCCGGGAGCGGAAGAACAATCGCCGCGGAGTCATCGGCAGACGACGCAATGGAAGCGTCGTGGTGGAGCAGGCCGGAGCGAAGGAGAAGGTGGAGGTCGTGGAGGTGGAGGGAGAGCGCGGAGGCGGCGATGTCGATGTCGCTTTGTAGGCGGAGCTTCCCTCCAGGGAGGTCCTGGTCGAGGCAGAGGGCGGAGAGGGACCGGAGGTTACGCAGGGTAGAGAGCAAAGAAGGCAGCAGGTGATCGCGGAAGAGCTGGTTGGAAGGCCAGTTGGGGGAGCCGGCGGCGTCGGTGAGGGCGGAAAGGAGGAGGGAGAGCTTGGAGTGGAGGAGACGCCATCGGCCAACGAGAGTCCGGGCGGAGAGAGCAGCGGATAGCAGAAAAGGGAGAAGACGGCTAAGGATGAGATCAAGGGACTCAGCCGGTGACGCGAGAGTCTCGTCGCCTTCGTCGTCAGCGGCGGTCGCGGAAGCAACGGAAGCCATAGGTTCGCTGCCCTCTCCCTCCCACCCTTTTCTTTTATTATTATTATGTATAATAACTATTAACTATTTGGTGGAGGTTGCGTTAATTGGAGCGGCCACTGAGGAAGTTGGGAGTACAGGCGAAAGCAAAAGAGGTGTGTGAATGTGGAGTAAAGGGCTCGTCACCAGCCATCCCTTCAAACTCAGGGAGCAGGTAAATCGACCCGCTTCCAATTTAACACGTCCTTACGTTTCCCCACTCCACTCCTAATTCCGAGCCCAAAAGGTCGTTTTTTCCCTAGACGCTGTCTGGATCGAGACAGTAGACAGGTACCGTTCGATGGAAATGGACGGATGGGATTGCTTCCGAGGAAACACCCACATGGCGGCCACATGCGGTGTGGGCTTGGAAGAGAAATGATAAATCAATAAATAAATCGCTTGGCAGTTTAATTAAATACTACTATAATGGCGGATGGGGAATTAAACTAACAGCAGGCAACATAATTGATAGATCCATCGCAAGAATATAAAAAAGAAATGTACACAATCGGGTTGAAGCGGATTATTAATTAAATGGCTTCTAGTAATATTGCATGGCGAAGATTAGGAAGGAGAAAAAGGGGAACGATACGTGAAGCGTGGCACGGTGATCTATTTTTTCCCCCACTTTAACAGGAGGTCACTTTCTTGAACCACGCTTAGGTTGAGTTGAACCAGTGGAGGCCGAATGCAGCAGGTAGCAGCACAATGCATTGACGGAAGAAGCCATGAAAGAGTAGGAGACTAAAGTCGTCTTCTTTTTCTTTGGGCTTTAAGTGAAAAAAGTGAGGGCTTTATCAGGTAGCAAAAGCTTACTGAGTTTGGTCATACCAACTTTCTTACCTTCCCTTGATATATCCCTTAACACCCACCATGCCTGTCTTTCGGTTATTTATTTTTTGTTTTTTGATTTAAGATTGTGTTTAATGTTTTTCTTCGCGTTATTGCAGGGCGAAGTCTGTTTATAACATGCTTTTGGTGAACTAATACGAGACTGAGTTATAAGATGGCAGCTGGCACTATGCACGATTGTGATTCCCGTGCTGAAGTAATAATGCAATCTCTCGTGAAGCTTTGCTTACTTCCAAAACAATATTCAAACTATATAAGGTTACCAGCTATGCTTAGAGAATTCATGAGTTGGCGCCAAATGGATCAAGTAGGACCTAATCTAGTTTTGTTATGCCTAATGCGTCTAATTGAGAGGAAATAAATATATATGTAATTTTGTTTCCCTGTAACATCCAGCAATATCCGTGAATGCCTATTATTATTATTATTATTATTATTATTATTATTAATTATGGTTTAATATTTAGGCAGAAGAAGTGATTTTTTTTACAAAAAAAATTAATTAGATGCTCAAGGATTAACCATAGATGAGTGAGCAGATAAAAAACTAATATATAGAAATGTTACCTGCAAAGCTGCACACTCATCTATGCGAGCAGTTAGTATTAATTTTTTAATTTTTTTTAGAATTTAGATTTTTTTTAGGATCTAGACTTTAATGCTTCGTTTACTAAGGCGTATTAAGGCGTGGATAAGAAAGGGGAAAAAATTTATAACGGAAAATTATCATCGGAGAAAGAGAAAAGAAAGGATGAATAAATCTATTCCTTTGTGTATTTGTTTACTTTGATCGAGAAAGATAGATATATATTATGTAATGATGTAATTTTGTGAGTTAAAAAGGGAACACGCGTCAATTTTTTTTATATATAGTGTAATTTTATGAATGCAAAGGGTATATGCATCATTTTTTTCATCTTCGGCTTTCTGCCCAATTTTGAGGGAATCAATTTTAACTCCAAAATGATTCGCGGATGGATTGTCTTTCTCTTCCTTCTAAAAATTTTAATAAAGTAAACAATGGAAACTTTTTCAATGCAGAAACTTTTCCTTAGTTTTATTTTCTGCTCTCCCAAATAAACAGATCATAAGGTTTAGACTTTAGGTATAAAAATAACTATATCAACCATCATATCTAAAGATTTTACTTTATATTTTAGATAAAATAAATAAAAATTTTTTAGCTCAGTTACCTTATCTATTCCCTAAATTTAAATTTTATAAATAGTAATTCTATAAATTTAGAGAAGGAAAGAAATCTACTATAAAAGTAAAATAATATTTTATTTCAATCTCTCTTCCCGCTTATAATATGATATTCTCTTCCCGCTTATGATATGATATTTTGAGATTTAGGCTGAAGTAAAAAAAAATAAAAAATTATACTAATACTCACAGAAAAAAAATTAACACTGGAAACTCAGATTACCCATAGATAGATGCGCAATGTAACATTTATATATATAATTTTGTTATTGTACCTCCATTCATTTGTAATCCGTGTGCACCTAATATTATTATCAATTACTTTGAAAGTGTTGAGCGAACATAATAAACCTTGGAAATGAGGTTTGCATTAGGGTCGTATGGTAGCGCCAGTTGGTTGATTATTAGCGCTCCTGTTACTGATTAAGTAGTCAACAAACAATCTCACAAAAAAGTTAAACTGGGTACAATCGAACACGAGGGTTTTTGTTAGAACCGTAAAAAAAATGAACATACGATTGGGGTCGCAACTGAATCTATATCTCTCAGCCAAAAATTATCGTGTCAGGAGAAAAAAAATCCTCCAAGTCTTTACTATCATGAAAGAGCTATTTCTCCCTGTTAATATCAGAATGATGCAGGGCCTCGTCTGGAGTCGAAAAGCTGGTCTTCTTGTCGTGCGACTGGAAATGGACTATGCTTTTTTCATCAAATTCTGCAATGAACTTTTGATCAAAAACTCTCGCTTTCGCAGCCGCGTAACAATTGTATTCATCGATAGCTGAAGCAATGCACCAGCGTTGCAGTTTTCTCAGGCATCCCACGACGCATCCTGTTCGATGCTGCACAAGAATTCGATGTGGAACCTAGTCTTGCATGGATCAAAATGATCGCAGAGAGGGAAATATACAAGAGCTTACCTTTCCACGTTTGCAATGAATAAGGAGTGGGTGATTGCGGACATCTGCAGAGTTGGCACGAACATTTAATTGAAACTGAAACAATTTAAGGAAACTTGGTCTGCAAAGGTTTTGTACCAAGAACAACTTTAAGGGCCTCCCGAATCCTATTTTCTGGAATAGTGGCTTCCTGCAGAGGAATTGTTGTGATCAGAAGTACCTTTAGGTGAAGTATAGAACTACAGAGAAGATGAGCTTAAGATCAGAGTGGATGTGAGAGTCATAGTTCCATTGAACTTATAAAAACTTGTTCAAGATCTGAACCCACATTTGGGAATGTTTACCAAAATTAGAATTAAATGGCATTTGAGAGAAAAACACAAACTAAAAGCTAAAATGTTCTGAAATTAATTATGACCAGAAACTTGCCGATCCTATATCCATAGGGCACCGCAACGGTAAGGTGCCATGAAGTATTATTCCAAAGGGAAGAGCAGTAGTTAGCCCGTTAGGGCAGAAATCCTTATTTATCGTGTAAACCATGAGTTGATTTTAGCCTGACAGACCTAAAGCACTTTGAATCTAATCTAGTTCATGAAATGCTAATATGCTTTCAAGTCATAGCAGCTTTAATAAGATAAAGGTTCAAAGCTGCCAACCCCAGATACTATGAGACCATACATCTCTATAAGCTTTGACTGTATTGATTTCTGGCATGTGCCATGTCAACAATAGCACGCCAGTAGCACATCATGGTAAAGACATTGAACAGTGATAGAAGAGAAACAAAAGGCAGTGATAACACACACACACACACACACACACACAAAACCGCATATTTATATTTCAGAGATAACACTAAAAATTAATGAGGATTAGGCTGACATGATCTTGGTAAATGGATTATTTGTCCGCAACACTAGTACTGATATGTGCCATAACATTCATTGCTTGAAACCTGGAGCATTTCCACTGCAAGGTTTTTGGAGAGGGTTGTCAAACCAAAAAACTGAACAGAAAAGCTTGAACCATTGTGGGCATGAGGTTTGAGATTTTTAGTTCAAGAGCAGTAGTTAAAATTCAAACTTAGTTTTCTCTCTCGAAATTAACAATGTGAGTGGAGCCGGTAATTAATTAATAATGAAGTTTGAGGTTTGAAGGGAAGTTTTTTTTATCGTGGAAAGAGTAGCAGGTTTGTATGCCTATGATGTGGCATATTAGAAATTACAAAAAAAAAAAAAACTCATTTAGAGCTCTAACCAGGAGATGGCCCCCAAAACTTTGACCAACTGAAGATCCACTTTTAGGATAATATATACAAGACAATTAATGAGGGACATGTTGAACGTAAACTTGGTAAATGAATTATTTGTGCACTACAATCACACTGATTAGTGATATGTGCTAATGACATTGGTTGAAATGTGGAATTGTGATAATATTGATAACTCATTAACCAGAAAAGAAAAGGTATTTCCAGGAATGCATATGCCAATTTCATAGTTTTTTCTTCGTATTAATTGCTCATACTTATTTAACCATGATGCTTTGCCCAACTATAGGTCTTACAGCTTTTTTTTCAAACACATACACCAGAAGAAATATATTAAAGTTGAAGTAGGAGCCGTTCAACTGATAGCACTATTGTTCTCATTTCTTTGTAGTTTATTTGAAAGAAAAAAAAACTAGTTCTCCATATTTCAAAATTTGACAATTATATTATTTGCAATGATAACATTTTTTGCAAGTAGTAACAAGAACCTTTGGCATACCATCAAATAGGAACATTGGGTTATATAACTAATGTAGGGTGTACACAACGAGATGGAATGTGATACTTTTAAGTTTTTATAAAAATCAAAAGTCAAGCAGCCTGCGAGATTTGTGACATCAAAGATTTTTGGGAGAGAAAAAATCGTCTTGTTCATGGTTAAGATATGAAAAGGCATTATACTATCAAAGATAATTACACTGATAAGCATGCAACACAATGAGGTTACAAATTGTCAAGGAAATAGATAAACATGTAAAATTGGCATTCTGAAGAAAGATATGAATAGAAATAAACTCACAAGGAGGTAGTTAAACATCAGGTTTCAACAAGAGAACATAAGAGTTTTAAATCTACAATCTCTAGCAACAAACAAGGAAAACAGTTCTGCAGAACCACAAAATATCACCAATTATTGAGCATATAGAGAAACCTACAGTAGCATATTAACATTACCACCAGGAGGAAGATTCAAATAGTATTCAAACAGAACAATCATTTTGAAAGCTGGTTGATTAAAAGGACCAATTGGAGATCGGAAGGGGTTTGGAATCGTCAATCTCGACAGGCATTAAAAACTGTCGTCCCAATTCAATACTTTAAAAATAGTAAACTAACAAGGGCATAGTGTTAACCTGAGGATGCAACTATCAATACCAAATAGACAAAAGAAAACGCAGAAATAGTGCGATAAATTTCCCAAGATGATAGAGAATATATAGAAAAAAAATTGTATCTTTCAATCCCAGAAGGGGGAAACTTGTACCTTAGACCCATCGATCCCAATCTTAAAGAGAGTAATCCTGTTCTCTTGAAGGAACTCTATGTTTATGTCCGGGTAGGGGTCCTGGCAAAGGCACCTACAAACAACCGCAATCCGTTATCCATCAACCGAAACCCTCGGCTCTAGCCTCACTGCACTCTTAACAAAATGGAGGAAAATCAATAACAACATGAAACTTGAAAAATGATCACGCACAAGATGGAGCGAAGCTTGAGCGTCTTCAAGAACCGGAAGTTGTCTGGGCTCGGGAAGCCAGAGCGGTAGATGCCGCGGTCGACCATGGCGAAGTTGAGCGGCGGAACGAAGGGGTCCACTGCCACCTCCCCCTTGGAGCAGGGCTCAAGGACCAACACGTCGCAGATCGGCTCGGCCTTCATCGCCAACATCGCCGTCAGTCGCTTCGCTGTCTCGACCTCCGGCCGCTCGCCCATATTAAAGAGGGAAATGATGGAAGAATATTCTTTCGGATTCTCGGTTCTAGAATCTTGAACGCCTTTTATGAAAAAAGAAAATAAAAAAAATGATCGGAGGAAATACGCATATAAATAGCGCGACGGGAACGGTTTAGGCAAGAAAGTTTTTTTGTTTTTTCCTTTTTTTTCAGCGATTTTTTTTTCTTCATTTTTGTGAGATTCGTTTTTAAGACTTTTAATTTGTTTTGGTTACGCGTGTTCCATTTTAAATCCGCTTCCTTTTAATATAAAAAATTTGAATTCTTGCCCTTTTTGTTTTTAGAGGAACTCTCTGGTGTGTGAATCCTCGCGAAATAGCTTTTCTCTTCTGGGTCGACCAAGTGACTGAATTGAAAAGGAATACAAGTGTCCTCACCGAGTCTGCTCGAAACCACTATGAGCTTTTTCTTCTCTTATCCGGTGAAGTTAATAGTTAAAATGTTAACTATTGTATTTCTATTAATAAAATTAAAGTTTTATTTACTAACTGGATGAATAGTTAGCAGAGATATGTAAAGTTTATTTCTTATATAAATTAATTTTCTTTGTTTTAAAAATTATTAAAACAGCTTTTTACCTATAATCTTTCATCCAAAATAACTCTCCATGCATAATCTCGAAGCTGCTTACAAAGCATCTTCCAGTTAGAGGTACTTTGTATACAAAGCAACTCCAAAAATAGATAAATAAAACCACTTCAATGAATCTTATTTTGTTCTAAGAGAAAATATAGGAAGATATTTTTAAAAATATATATGTTCTGGTGAAGGTCTACGTGGACGACCGGAGTCGAAGAAGTAACTGAAGGGGAAGACGAGGAGGGTGGCAAGGAGGAAGATGCTCTCAACCTGCGAAGTTAACACGAGCGTTAAAGGGTAACCAGCCAAAAAAATTCCGACGGAAACCCCTCCGACGCTCAAGTCAGAAGGAGAAGAACAAGTTGTATGAGAGAAGGAGAGCTTAGAAAAAACTTTACCTAGGGTTTTCTGTCATTTTTACCAATCGACTGATGGTTTTACCAATCAACTGGTGTGTAGTCGACTGTGAGCGAACAGAAGGTTTGTGTTCATTTTGACTAAGAAGGGCAGTCGACTGCTTTTTATGACAATCGACTGGTGAGTGAGCTGTTGAAGTGTGACGGTCACAATTCCACGTGTGACCAGTCGACTGATTAGTTTATCAGTCAACTAGTAGTGAGAAACTAGCTTGGTGTTTTCCACCCGAGCTCTATATAAGAGAGCTCAAGATTCTTGAGAAGGTTGACGAAAATTAGTGGTGCTAACCATAATTAGAGTCTCCAAGCTCAAGAGAATTCCAAGCGCATCCGAGAGGTCTCGGAAGGTTTGTTGCGAGGTTTCTCCACCGAGAAGGAGAGTTCGAGCTAGTCGGAGTTCCGGGGATTGATCCACTGACGGATCACAAGATCCGTTCACCCTACGGACACACCGTGGAGTACGAATAAGTGATCTCCGAACCACATTACGCAAACGTGTTAGAAGTTTGCTTGTTGTTTTGTTGTTTAGGTTTAGCTTCCTTTGTGTTTGTTGTGTTTCGCTGCGCTAACAACGTAGGAAGCGAGTGATTGGGGTGGTCGGTGTTTCACCCCCTCTAGCCGGCGGTAAAGGTCCCAACACTTCTTTGCCCGTGACTTATGAAACTTGTTAGCTTTAAGAAATTTACTGAAATTTCTTACCATGAGAGCTGCTTCATTTTTGTCAACTAAGGAATCTAACTCGGATTCATCTTTTTTCATGGCTCTTAAGGCCAGGTTGTGAGTTGATTCCTTTCTTTGTTCTGCATACTGAGTTTCGTGAATTTTCAAAGTAGAAAATAACTCTTCTAAACTACTTACATCTAGTTCCTTAGAGATGTAGTATGCATCTGTTGGGATGTATACTGAAAGTCTAGCCTTTTGTATAAACATCTTTATTTTGAAATAAGAATCACATTATCATTACTTGCATTTATGCATCATAGTCTAATACTTTACATTGAAGATAACATGGTGCTGGGTATGACACGGAAGATCATGTTATCAGTACCTTGTATAGTATAAGTATAGGCTCACAATCAAGATGGTCTTGGACAAACCATTGGCA
>JBAMIB010227064.1:0-12278 GCA_037177415.1 Kaempferia rotunda
ATAAAAAGTACCTCGACCAGAAACCAGAGAACATAACTTCAAGCAACATTCTCTCCTTCACACTACTCTTAAAACAAGTCTACAACGTTGTAATGTTGATTCGCTGACCGAAGCTCGAGATCTCCAATTCACATAAGTCGTCGGTATAAAATTTATTTTTATTGCATTTAATGGCAATATTCTATTTGTAATATTTTGATCTGTTAGTAAATTGCCTAAAGTAAACACTCAATGAGTGTGAGCCTTGGAGTAAGAGTCGCTATAGGCTTCGAACCAAGTAAAAACCTTGGTGTCTTTGTTCTTATCTCTTTATCTCCCTTCTATTTTCTACTGCGCTCTTTCAATAGTTTAGGAAAATGTGAAAAAGCCACGAGCATTATTCACCGCCTCAAGCGATTTCGATCCTATAGCTCAGAGGTCCTAGATGTCAATCCCACTTGAGTTTGGATTATGTTGGAGTTGTTGGTTTACTTTTGCTTGTAGTTTAGTTTTCTTTTCGCATCGAATGTTTATGTCATTGGTTATGCTTTTGGTTAGTTAATATGTTCACATATACATGCATACATACACACATTGACACTTGTATCTGGTTGATTTTATATTGCATTGGTGTCTTGGCTTGAATTATTTTGATATTGATTATTTTATGTATTGTCACTAGGGGGTATTATCTAATTTGGCAAACAAATATACCCTCAGAGCATGACAAAAAGGAAATCTACCTAGGCTATCAACTCTACTTGTTCGACTGGTTCTTCTACCTTCTAACTAGACAAAACACTTGCATTCTAATTGAGCTCATTTGCCTTTCGATTCCCAACACGAGGTATTTTCCATAAAATAACTTCCAGGAACTCAGTCTTCCTCTTTTCATACAACTTAATGTGTTGATACAATTGGGCACTTTTTTGCTTCATACATTCCTTCTATTTATTGAGTCGCCAGTTGAGAATCTAAGGGGGCGCTTGGTATATATTTGGCAATGAGAATGATAATGGGTTTGATTGAGGGGGGAATGAGTTTAGCGATAACCAAGGGGGTGTGGATTATGAAATTGGGGGTATGAAACTCATACATTGATTCTGATTCCCGTCTACCAAGCATTAAGAATAGGAATAAAATAGATTTTATTCCCATTCCAACCTCCTAAACTCACCTACCAAGTGCCCCCTAAATGTAGAACCACTTTCACAGCCTCTACAAGCTTGGTTGTATGCAATCCTAACAATAAAGCTTCATATTCAATCTAATTATTATGTGACTTAAAATTGAGTTGCATGACCAATGATATTTCATCTCCCTAAGGTGAGACTAGTAACATCCCAATGTCATTACCTTTTTTTGTTGTTGATCCATCTACAAATATTTTCCATGCCTTGACTTTCTCTTCTCTAACCATCTCAACTAAGCAATTGGCTAAAGCATGAGCCTTGGCCACTGTTCGAGGTTGATACTGTATGTCACTAAACTCAATTGTCCACTTGATTAACCCTCCTGAAGCTTCTAGATTAGAGAGAACTCATCCCAAAGAACTATTGGTTATGATCACAATAGGATGATACGAGAAATAGGGTATCAATCATCAAGCCATTATGACAAGGGCAAGTGCAATCTTTTCCAACATGTTATATTGCTTTCAGCATCCTTTAATAAAATAAATAGGTTGTTATTTTGATACCTCTTGACAGAGAAGAACTGAACTAACTACCTCCCCCCCCCCCCTTTTCCCTTCATAGTAGACAAATACAACCACAACTATTCTCTTGCTACGAGTTTAGAAAGAGTGGGTAACTCTGACTGATATTTTTTGAGTTGGCAAAGGCTTGTTTGCACTTGTCACCCCAAGCAAATTTAATTAATTTATTTAACACTTTAGAGAAAGGCAGACTATATATGATCGGCTTATTTAGAAATAAAATGAGATAGATATGTAATTAGTCCTACCAACTGTTGTACTTCTCGCATGTTCTATGGAGTCTTCATATCTTGTAGCATTTTTATTTTCAAATGGTTAACCTCATCCCATTCTCTATAACTGCATAACCCAGGAATTCCCCACTTCTAACATCAAAGATACATTTTTCCCAATTAAGTTTAAGGCCATACCTTCTAGGGTACAAAAAGTGTCTTCAATGTCTTGTATTAGACTTTCAGTTGTAGCTGATTTGATTAGGATGTCATCCACATAACTTCCATGTTCTTCCTCTCTACTTTTGGAAATTTTGATATATCATTCTTTGATATGTGGCTCAAGTGTTTTTGAGACAAATAACATGACTTGATAGTAGAAGGTACTATTAGAAGTAATGAAGTCAACTTCCTCTTAGTCTTCCTCAACTAAAGGTATCTGGTGGTATCCTTGATAATCATCGAGCATATAAATAAATTCATGTTCTGATGTTGATCCTACCAATTGATCTATCCTTGGAACTAGGTAACAATCCTTGGAACATGACTGATTAAGGTTTCTAAAATTCACACAAACTCGCCATTTTCCTTCTTTCTTTGGGACTAACACCACATTAGCCAACCAAGTTGGGAACTGCACTTTCCTGATATATCCATCTTCTAGTAATTTGAGAATTTCTGTCCTGTTGATCTTATCCTTCTCAAGACCAAAATGTCACTTCTTTTGCTCCACTGATCGAGCATTTGGTAATATATTAAGTTTGTGTTCCATAATTCTAGGCGATGCCCCTTTGACTTTATGTACTGACCAAGCAAAGACATTATTATTTTTTATAAGGCAGTCTACCAATGTATATTTTAACTTGGGAAGAAAGTTTGTAGATATCATAGTAGTCTTTTTTGCATGCTTGGACATAATCTGCGCCTTTTCCTGTTCTTGCTCTAAAGGCTTGGTCAAAGATATTTCTTCCAACATTTGCATATCAGCGCCTCTCTAAACTCATCTTCCATATTTATTCTAATCCAGTTGAACTCTTTTTAGATCAACTTTTATTATTTCTACGTTACATTTCCAAGTTGCTCTGTACTTTCCTCAGACTTCGCCCATTTTAGTTCCCACAAGTAATTTGATCTTTTGGTGATATGCAAACATTGCCACCAGAAAGAACTTAATGTCAGCCTCCTAGCCTGTATTAAATTCTAATAAGAAGGAGCATCCGCCATTATGACCATAGAGGTGTGAGTTGGTCATAAAGGTTCTTCCCCATGAATAGAGATAGACTGATTTGTCCTAAAGGTTGGACCTCATGCCTTGTAAATGTAAACAATGAGGTAGATGAAGGATGCAATTCAGTAAAATCTACTTGCATCCTATCGAAGGATTCTTTATATAATATATTAATAGAGCTTCCCATATCTACAAATACTCGAGCTACCCCATAATTGGCTATGGTGGCATGCATTAGAGTGAGAAGTAGATATTCCTTCCAAATCTTCATGCCCATGACTTATCACAGGACCTCTTCTCAACTCCTTACTAGTATTGGCTCCATAACTTTCTAACCAATGCCCATGAGCCTTTCGAGCTACGTTGGAGTCTCCATCGATGATCTCTCCTAAAATCATGTTTGTTACTCCTTGACAAGGTGGATTTTCTTTGGGAGATCCTTGCCGATTGTCTTGGTTTTATTGTACTAGTTCATGAGACATGCATCAATTTTGATAATTCTCCTCTCATTTAGGTCAGTTTTAAGGTTCAGCTAGAGGTGAATGTCTCAAATGAGACCTTTGATTACCCTTCGGGGGCAATTGGATGTGTTGATGATAAGTTGAATTCTTCTTAAAGCTCATAAGCTATTGTAGAATGACCATAAATTTGATGAAAGTCACAGAAAGGTCTTATCTCTAGTGGGGGAGATTTCGACCTCGACAGTACTACAATGAGTGCAGAAGATCCCCCATCCCCCCCCCCCCCTCGAACACTCTTGGTCTGTTTAGGAACATGATTAAAGAAAGGTTGAGGTTCCTAATTCCCTGGAGGAGGGTTTAAAGCTTTCTTATCTTGATGCTCTTGACGAGGGAGGGGAAGTCCTAAAGCGTCTACATCAGGGCTACTAGCCTGTTTCCACAAAAAGGCTTTCTCTGCCCTCCCAATCAGATTATCATAGCTAACAGGAGGTTTTTTCACCAACGATCTAAAAATAATCCTCTCTATTAATCCTTGTGAAAAGGCATTATAGTTAGGACATCAAACATAGTTAAAGGTAATCTAACGCGACTTTGTTGAAACATTGAATATAATCTCGCAGGGTCTCTCAATTCCTTTACTTTAATGAGAATAAACTTAAGATTTTCTTATGATATTTTTTGCTACTATTAAAGTATGTAAAAACTTGGCGTTGAACTCTTCAAATGAACGTATGAAATTATGTGGTAATCGGCTAAATCATCATTGAGCTTATCCTGCAAGAGTTGTTAGGAAACCCTACATTATATGCTATCTGAGTATTGATTTAAAAGAGTGACATTCTCGAATCTACACAAATGATCTTCTGGGATTGTCGAACCCATATATTCACCGATTTGGAAAGGTTGAAAATATATTGCCATCTCTTCATTTAAATTTTCCTAAGACAAAGGATTAGTATGTCGAGTCTCCCATTTTTTCCTTGATGTTACAACTCTATCTTCCCCTTACCGAAAAGGAAGTGTTGTAGACTCATGGGGTTGTTCTTCTTGAATTGGCAATATCATTTCTGGAAAAATGATCAACCAGCTAGCTGGGTAACGTCGAGTCTAGAGTGACCGGCTCGACCCCATGGAATTTTCCCACCCGCCACCAAGATAAATCGAGAAGCACTCGTGGTGAGTGCCCAAAAGCCCAGCATCTCTTAGTTGCGAGTCTCATTTGGAGAGAAAATCCCTACAAATGTGCAATAATATCATTTCTGGAGCACCTATAAGAGGAGGAGTCAGTGGAGACTATTGTCATAAATATTTTTTGGATCGAGGCTACAACAATCTCATTAATGTCCTCTCTCATACAAGTTGACATTCTCCCTTCTGGTGGAGGGGGTTGTTGTCTCTGTGATGTGAATTCTCCTTGATTAACATTAAGATCTTCCAGGTTACCCTCTCTATGCCTCATCTCATATTTCTCACAAATGGCATAAAAATGTTTCAATCTGAGATCCAGGGATGAGTTAACTCCCATGGAACATCTTTTGATTGACTCAGTGCAGCTCCAAGTGTTGCCGGATCTGGATTTGCATCTTCGCTTGAATCAACCATCAATGAGTTACTTCTTGTCAAACCTATTCCTCCTTGAGTTTTAACGTGAATTTCCATAGCATGTTTATGGAATTGCACTCAGATAAAATTAGAAGGATGATTGGGTCGGACTCGACTCGGTCACTTTGATGCTCAAGTCAGGAACAAATAGAAAATGTAGGCAATAAACAGAGAATAGGAAAGTTAGAATGTGTTTGTGTTAAAGAGCATACCCTTTCATGTTGAAAGGATATTCTTACTTATAGAAGAAGATGAGTAACTTTGTCCTATATCGGTCCCTCCCTGCTTTTATGTGTGTCTTTATGGTAGCCATCAATGCCATTTCTGGCAACGACTGTATAACTCTCATCTTTTATGACTATTGCAGCTAACACCTCTTTTTCCACACTTATAACTGTTCCTTTTTGATGCAACCAGCTTTTAACATCAATTTCTGAATTAACGCACATTCGTTTAGTGAATTTGGCCATCCTTATCCATATCTCAATGACTCGGACTCAACTTTGCCAATCTCAACTTAAGAGTTTATGGTACCGCCACCTTCACGAGTATCACCGAGCTCTTCCAAGAATAATACTAAGCTCTTAATAAGCACTAACGAGCTCTTGTTGAGTTTGAACTTGCCTTTGATATTGACCGAGTCAATATCATGCCACGTAGGAAACTATTAATCACCTACCTATGCATCTCCCAAGTTTAGTTGAAAGTGAGTGTAAGTCGATTGACTGGACAAATAATAATTAAAGTATTATCGATCTCTTAGTAAGTACTATTGCGTTCCCATTAAATATAGCTGAGCTCTTGCTGAGTCTGACCTACCTTCACTTATATAAAGCTCCCCTTATCAAGTCTAATTGTTAACCTAGACCGTTCGCTGTGGAACAATCCGTAACTGTGTTGTCGAGGTACCTAGAATTGATCCAGGCACCCCAATTGAAATACGTAGTTGCATTTTTTTTTGTTTGTTTTTTTAGCTTCAGGTTAAGCCAATTAAAATTTTCTTTTAGGAGTTAAGTTATATATATAGTATCCATGTTTAAAAAAATTAAAACTAAAAATATTTTAGGTGTTCACGGGTCTAGTATATATATTTGGAGGTTTACTATTTAAGGATTTTTATTTTTATTTTTAAATTGTGGTGGTTAGATCCATTTCAGGCCCCTCGACCACTCAGGCGCGAATTGCATAGTGTACCGTCTATAGCGTATTAGGACACTCTAAAAAAATTTTGATTTGAAATTTTTTGTTTAATATTATAATCTAACATCTAAATCCTAAAGTCAAAATTTTATTAGCAAAAACTTTAAAAAACAATAATAAAAATTTTAAAACGACTCTATCATGAACGAGGTTCTCAGTGTGAACTAATTCTCAATTAATTTGATGAAGTCTAAAAATAAATTACGTTAATATTCTCTTTTCTTTTCACATCAAAAATAATTTTAAAATTTATTAGTAAGTTCAATGAAATATCTAAAGTTTAAGACTTAGCTATAATATATTTTTGAATATTTTTTTCATTAATCAATTATGAATCTAGAGTTTGCGAGTCATCTTCTGCGTATTATTAGAACTTTTTTTTTTCATTAATCAATCATTGGTGGCAAAAGGTGATTCGCCCACCCTAAGTGCCTCCGCCAACCCGTCCTAGGGCTAACACGAAGGAGGTAAATCACAGGGGCTACTAGCCTGAACAGTGACTAGTGCATAAGGGAGGGTAGGCACCTGGCTTCGCCAGAATTTGACCCTCAGACCTCATTGGTGGCAACACCACAATAGCTGTATTAATCAATCATGAATCTAGAGTTTGCGAGTCATCTACGGTGTATTATTAGAAATTTTTTTTATTAATCAATCAATCAGAGATTTAAAGTTCGAGACTCAACTGTAGCATATTATTAAAAACTTTTCTCATTAATAAATATTCATGCATTATGTTAAGGCTTATAAATACCATATTTAGTACCACATTATAAGATTGACAACACCGTCAGCGGAGAAACTTCTATAAATACCTTAGGTTAACGACTAGAAAACATATCTTTCTCATCCTTTTGGCTAAGGTCAAATTCAATATATGTTTTTATTAGTTTAATATCTGATATAAAAAATTAAATTAAATTTTTATGAGAAAGAGTGTTACTTTTGCACTAATGCATTACACACTCTTACCAAGTTAAGATTTGAGATACCAATTTATATAAATTCATATATTATATTAGACATCCAACACATGTGCGTGATGACTAATATATATAAAAGTTTTTTATCCTGCACTTCCGTGATAGTCACTAGGTGTGATCATGAGTATGCTAATTCATTACGTGTCATTCGTCTATTGGTCTCTAACCATCCTAAATACGTGTTTACTGCATAAAAAACGCGAAGCGCAACTAAAAAAAATCAAAGTTTTTTTAAGAAGAAATCAACTCAAGTTGATGCTGCCCAGCGATCTCGCCTAGCGTGTCAAAGGACGGGAGAGCAGATCGGCGAAAGGGGGAAAGATGGGGAAGGCTTGGATTCGGCTAGCTGTGGCGGTGGGCGCGTTGGCGGTCATGGCCGGAGCGGGCCGGCGATACGGTCTCAACGCGGAGACGGCGCTGGAGCCGTTCCGGCGGTTGTCAGAGAAGCTCGGGATGTGGGCCATTCCGGTGTATGTGGCCGCCCATACTGTCACCCTCACCCTTTGCCTGCCTTACGCCGTCTTTTTCGAGGCCGGTGCTTCTCTGCTCTTCGGTTTCTTCCCTGCTGTTCTCTGCGTCTTCTTTGCAAAGGTCCTCGGCGCCTCCCTCTCCTTCTGGATCGGACGGTTAGTCATCCCGATCACTTGTTTTACCCTTTCATTGTCTGCTTTATTTTGATCTGTGATTTGGTTGCGTCTTATAGATAAAGCTGACGTCTTGATCTTCTTTATTTCATTCGCATGTGAAAAACTATAGTTGAATAAATTGTAAGAATAAGTTCGATCATCCTAAATTGTCATCGGGAATATTAGTATGTTAATGATTACTCATTGTTGATGCCCCTGATGCCCTTTTGGAGGTTTATCATCTAAACATTGAAAAATGAAGGTTGCTAATTTCATTATTAGAATACTGAATCTGCATGACTAACAATGGAGGCCAGTTCTGTTGTCATTGGGTAAATATGGAAGATCTTGGCCCCAAGAGAGAAAATGTAAATTTGTTGGTCCTAGAACAAGGGTAGGAGTTTATTATAATATCTATACACATTAATTATGGGAGGCACATTTTCCATTAGGGTAAACTAAATGTATCTCATTTTAGTCCTCAAATTTAGTGGACATGGAACTAAGTTAACAAAATAGGATTTATAAAAATAAAAATAAAATTTATAAAATACATTTTCTAACATTTCCATGCATGAAACAAGATTTTGTTTAATTCAATTTTGTTCTGTTTCAATATTTTTATTTTCTGGGTCTGGAATCATAATTTTGGAATTTGAGAGATATGTGGAATGCCTGTAAATTCCAAGGGAGCACATGCACTATACGAATGAGTTTCATGCGCTTGTTTGCTATGATGATATGTTCAAACTATTGGATATGTTTCACTTAAAAGAAGTGTAATTATGTAAAGACATAAGGATGGAAAACTGGTTCTACCCTAATAATACAATGGTACACAACATGATTTTTTTATATAATGGACTATTAGTTTAGAAATACTTTATTGAAGTCACTTATTCTTAGTCTGCAAGAACACTGATTTTAGGATGCTGTTTAGGATAATTTTTTAAAATCTAGAACTTTTCATTTTTATTTTACTTAAGGGTTCTACAGTTCAATAATAATAATGAAAAATTGTGTTTGTCAGTTTAAAGAATCCATATTTGATGAAGAGTTGGGTCGTGAATTTGTTGGCCCTTGGGTAATTTGAATGGAGCTTGCTCAACCTAAAAGTTGGTTGGAGTTGAAGATTTAGAAAGGACAAAACTTGAATGAGACTGCAACGAATTTTCTTGCTGGAGTCACTCTCTATTACCCTAATCAGATGAAGAATCTAAGGAGAAGGAAAATATACCTTTTAACAGGAAGCTTGTGGGTATTTATAGGGTGGAGGATTTGACCAAATGATCAATCAATTTGACCTTCTTGGACATGTGTCAAGATGATGAGATTGGTTGTCATTAAATTGATTTTGTTGTATTTTTAGTAATTATGACATGCAGATAAAGATTGTATTAACCAAGTTAAATACTTCATAATCAAAATTTTCACAGTTAAAGATGTGATTCAAAAACACATGACCCTAGTCACTCAAAGGAGAAATCTAAGGCAATAAAATCAATCTTCTAAGATAGGAGACTATCCAAAAGTGCATATTACATCTGTAGTATTTGGGATTCCATCATCTCGTTTACATGAGAATCGACAGATATTAGTGGTGGTATATTCTCACCCATGACTTGGCTTGGTTTATCAAAACTAGAGCAACCTTGACACACCATCACTAACAATCCACAAAATAGCCATCTCTTTTGATAGGGTGTTGAATATTTCTGGAACTTTTAACTCAAGTTTACTAAGACTAAGTTGAGTTCTATTCTCCACTCAATTACAGGTTCACTCAACTCATCTCACAACATCTTATGTGTGCAAACTTCCTCTCGACTTCTCCTTTAATTCACACATAGACCTTTGACATGCTTTCTATGCTTCCTTCTCGCTCCACTGGTGTACTATTCTGCCAAACTTGTTGTTCCTTGGATGAACTAAAACTGTCAACACCCTTCCCTTGTCATCCTTTTTGTGTCTTCTGCTCCAAGTGTAGCTATCTCCGATACTCCTCATCCTTCGATGTTCCACTCGCCTTCTCCTACTTTTACGGACCTTGAGTCATTAGGTGTTCCTATGTGTATTCCTATGTCTCTACACACTTAGATACACATATCTGAACACAAGGCAAGGCCTAACTTAAACTCTTTTTCCCAAACATCAAAACCCATGGTCAAACCCTTCTAGGTTCCAATGATCTCCCCTTCAATCATTCAGGTACTAACATCTTCTTGCCAAAATTGGGTGTCAATCAAGGTCAACAAATGATTGTTGGTATTGTTCGACCAATCGCTCGTGTCTCCATCTATACATGAAATTCTTGTACCATGTTTCTTGAAACGCCAACCTCCTTCAAAAGGCCACTATCAGTTGGATTGTTGTAAGAAGCACTAGAGTCACCAAAGTGAAGGCACAAAATGCTTAATGGAAGAAGGTGCCAAACAACCACTAGAAACAAATTGCACAGTAAAATGGTCTACTAGATAAATAACAAAGAAGTTCATTCTCTCTCCATTAATTTGATTTCAATCACAAAATTCTCAACACTGAATGCCTCATTAATTTTCATTGTGTAGTCTTGATGAACAATGCAAGGCCAATTGCAAGTTTCCTTCTGATGTGAACTTTAGGTACCTTTTTGTGAACTCTGCTATGTCTTATTACTTCAATTAAAAGCCAAGGCTCAAGAGTGACATAAGTTTCTCTAGGACAATAGTTGCTTGTGAAGTGCCTAGGCATTTTTAATGTGGTGTGGAAGTCTTTTCTTATATAATATTCCTTGATTCACAATATAACAAGATACCAAAGATCTATTTTCTTGATTCACATAGGTCTTGGGAAATTTTTTAGCTTCTCGCATTGTTTCATCAAATCAATCTAACTCAATGTCTTCTCATTAGTAGCAGAAATTTCAATCTCATCTATTCTCCTCTTTTGTCATGGTTTCTATTTAAACTTTCCTATTTGACACATTTCGAACTCCAATTGTGAACTCTGATAAAGCATCAAATTGTGAGTTTAAACTTCTAGATGGTATATTCAAAAATACGTCAAGGCTTTAAAAAGTTTCTGTGCATACCATATGTTAGTATTGTAATGGTTTAGGGCCATATGTTGTATATTCTCCATTAGCATGCTTTCGTACCAATTATGAGTACTGTAAGATCAATATGACAGCTAGAGGAGGTGAATAGTTGGAATATGAAATAGACAATTTAAAATCCCAAAAGCAAAATTTAGCTAAATGTTAGTTGAACGGTGGAAACAAAATATAGAATAACAAAACAAGCAATGGTAGCTCTATCCTTTTAGCGTGGCCGGGAATCTAAAGTTCCTACTCCACGGTCTTTGGACTCGTAACATGAGTCACCTCACAAAAAAACCAAAAAACCCTATCTTTTTTCTTTATTAGAGGAAGAGAAAACTCTTACAAAAATACAATGACATTGAAACTACAAAGTAAATCAAAGCATCCAAACACTTAGATTGTCTCTACCCAAAGCCAAGATTATTGGTCATTTGCAATCTTTCATGACTCACTTAGATTGCCTGGCTTCCAAATCTTTTTCATTCACCAAGAAAGCTTGCTTCTCACTTCCAAGTCTTCCTTGTTTGTTGGTTTCCTATCAATTGATTTATTAGGACTTCTACGTTTGGCAACACCAATTAAACTTCTCCTACCACCAAGTACTTTGTCACTCTTGACCTACTTGGGTTTCTCCATTTGCAAGCGTATGTTGAACTTCTCAATTTGCCAAGGATGAAATCAAGGTTAACCTACTTAGATTTTTCCACCCATTGCAGTTGCAGTAACTTGTCAAATATTTTGCATATGCACACTTAACAAACTTCATTAGTAACCACAATATTAGCTTCTTAAACCTTTACCAAACACATGGAAACCACTTGGTTTAACTCAACCACTTGGAATATGATTGTACCAATAGATACTTGTAATGTTGGGATGACAACTTTAATCCTATTATGGAAGCTATGCTTCCTGCATTATTATTTGTTTCTGAAAAAAAAAAAGAGAATCTCATTGTATATTTTAATGTCTCTCCTTGGAATGGTTGGAATATAAATAAAGCACCTGCTTTGTTTCTTATAGATGAACTATCTATATACAATACACAAGCATTGTTACTTGGCCAAGGAAGATATTCCAGGTTTCTTCTCCTATGCCATCGAGTATGATTTTTTGGTTTTCATCAATACATGTAAAATGAATAACAAAGTGAGGCTTGAGATACAGCAGCCATAGGTTTATAGGTAATAT
>JBAMIB010227172.1:0-12275 GCA_037177415.1 Kaempferia rotunda
CCAAGTTCGTCCCAGATCTGCGACGAATTTCCAAATTCATTGCAAAATTTTTATTTTTTAAAAAAATCAGAATAAATGCGTTAAAATGTGAAAAGCTTGACTTAACGAGCTCCGATTGACATAAAATAAGTTCCTATGCATTCGTATCGATCCTCTGATCATATTGGTGGTCTTAAATATTTTTTTTCATCAAATATTTTGAGATTAATTTTAGGCCTTTATTTTCTGTTGTGCCTCTTTCTCTAGTTAACAACACAATCTTCATGACGTGGGCTTTCCCTCTTTTCAATTTACAGCATATAGTTTATGTAACATGAACTATGAAGATTCTTTATGGGAAAACATGGAGACGAAGTAGGTAAATAAGATGCCGAAAGAGTTCCATTAACTTAGTAGTTGTAGTCTTTATTCAGTCAATAATAGCACTTTTCAATTGACAGCTTATTATTTACTATTTTCACCTTCTTTTGAGTTTAAAGTGATCATAGTGACGCCCTCTGACATTAACTTAACATTTAACTCAGTTTAATTGTAAATTTTGTCAACCCCTAGATTATTTATTTGTAAGCATCCTTGAAAGTTTTGGTTCTGACTCCTTTCCCAAAATCTCCTTGAAAATTTCCAAGGACAATAATGTATGATTGGTTGAATGAATATCTTGACTTTCCTTTTATGCTAAGTTTTCTTGTAGTTGCTCATGTCAAAATGTTGCAATTTTGTTTTGTGCTCTTTATGTCCTCTGTTTACTTCATGTCCTTTGCTAAGTACTGGAGGATCCACATTAGCAACTTTTCTATGAAACTTATTCATGGCAGCAAATTCCGCTGATCTTTTGAATAGCCTTATCACCAGACATATGACTTGTCAAGTAGTTTGCTTATAAGTGTGGTCGAATTGCCACAATCACAATTGTGATCACCTTTTGTTTTTTTACCAGAATCACATTTCTAATATATTTAGCTTCGGGACTCGAGTCAGATAGATTTGAAGTGGAAGTGGGTACCCCACAAACAACTCCGTAATCGGGTATTTCCCTACTCATTTCATTTGTTTCATATAAAAGAGGCATTACATTCATTTTCCATGGCCGGGTCGAAAGGCATGTCTTCATTTCATGCTCTTAGATTATTAGTCTTGTTCTTTCGGCTAAACTCAGTTGTTTCACTTGAGTTTCATTATCTCTTTTTTGTTAATCTTACCAACTGTATCTATTCCCATTACCTTATCTCTGGAAAAGAAAGGACTTGTGCCTCAGCTCAGGTCACTGTTCTTTCTATTATTCGAAATGAAAAAAATGGATATCAGTCTTTCTTTATTATTCTGCAGACAGAAAGCTAAAGAATGTTGTACCACCCTAAAGTGAATGTTAGAAGACTCTCAGTGCCCCCACTGGTTTACGCATGCACTGGAACAGTGCCAAAAGTTGACGTACCTAATACTTTAACAAAGTGAAAGAGAGAGCCTTTTATAGATCAAAACTTGAATTTATGAGCTGGCTTTAGCATTAAATTCTTTACAAGAAATATTTAGCAAGGACCAGATCCATGGATTCAAATTAATTTGTGGAAGGTATTTAACTTGTGTAGGGTAGCATGAGAATAAAAGGACACAATGTTGCTTTAATTTAATGAGATTAAGTGCTTTGCTTTAAAAATTTACTTTAGGTAAAGGTAATAGAATGAAGAATAAATTGTAATTTAAAAAAAAAATAGTTGTGACTTTATTGTCCGGAAGATCAATGGATAATGAAACAAATAAAAGAAAATATATAGACAAGAATAGTAGTAGGGAAAGAAGAAATATTTAGAGAGTTATTTACTATGCTAATGTGATGAAGGATACAAATAAATGATAATTTAGTTACTAATATTAGAGCGATTGAGAGTGCATTAAGTGTTGTTTTCTTATAACTACGATTTGTTTGTTCTGATCTTATTTTTAATTAGGACCGCATGAATTAAGTAGTCTTAAATAATAATATTATGTTAATTAATTAGAGTAAAATATAATTTTAAATATGTTGAAACAATAAGAAAAGAAGTCACAATTAGTTGAGATGGATGGATAGCAAATTATTGCAATGAGTTTATAATAAGTTGGATCAATTAACAAAGTCACGTAGAAATTGATAAATGGTAGAAATAGTAAGAAACTTCTAAAGGCTTGCGTGCTCCTTAAATTGAAAGAACTGGTTTCTTTCTTTTTAAAATAAAAGTGTGCTATAATCAGCCATGCGTTGTGGGTCAAAGTGTTCGACAATTAAAAAATAACACAGAAAATTTTCATAGAGAAGAGAACGTTAGGAAATTTCTTTAAAATTTTATAAAAATGGTAAAATAAGAAATGCTATCTGAAATAGGATGATAGATTCCTTCACATGGTGCGTAGTTGGTGGTACACTCATGATTGTGACAGGTGTTTAATTGATTAGGGGATGATATATTTATTATAATAGTATACGGAATATTTTTTAACAGATGTATGCTTTTGGGGAAAACTCCATCCACCACTTAGTCACTTAGCGGTCGGCTATAAGTTAACTCCGTAATTTACCTTCCTTTTATATGACTTAGGAATGAACTATGAGGAGCGTTTGAGGTTAGCATAATCACTATTTTGCTACAATGATTGCAATAATTACACCCCTGGGCATACCTGAGCTGGTCATTATATTGTAAATTTGTAGAAATGAGTAGAGGTCGATTCTCAACAAAGCCGGTGAAAAATACCCTCTCACATAGTGGCTTGCTTAGTTTTCTGATTTACCTCTCTACATGTGGGGCGCCCAGGGTCTGCATATGACTTTTTACAGTAATGATTGCAATAATCACTCCCTCATCGGTTGTCACAATTGGTATTTGTATGAGTGGTTACTCCAATAAGTCTTAAGGCCAATTCTCAGCTGCTGTAAAATGTCTTGTTAGGTACCTGACATTCCTCGTGTAAAGGGTTGCAGTGCTAGTGCAAAATGACTCCCATGATTTACCTGCTTATATCTAATCAAGGGTCAATGATATTAGGATAAGAACGTAGTTGGTATTTATATGAGTGTTTGCTTTAATAGATTTTGGGATAATTTTCAACGGGTGTAAAATGTCTTGAATGTCTGATCTTTCTCATATAAAGAGTTACTGTCATAGAGTAAAATTTTGTTTCATGATTTACTATCTATATTTTATCACAAGGTCGACGATATTGAACTACTAGATTGAAGGAAAGCATTTTTTTACTCTTAAGATTGTAATAATTTGAAAGCGTCTCAAGGATACATGGTTGTGGATTCTTGTAGGTTGAGACATCTCTCCCTTCCCCATATTGCCTTTCAACCCTTCCCACCTCACATCACCTTATTGCCTTTATGCTTTTCGGGGACTCTATGACAAATCATGCCGCATTGAAATTGTCCCTTAACTTGAAGCATAGTTGATTATGCATGCATTATCGAATCTGCTACAACACAAGGTATCTCTCTTATATATTCTCTAGCCTATAAAGCAACTATGGCATGATGTTTGTAGGACTGTAGTAATTTTATATTTTATCTTTTTTATAACATTTGAGATGATTATATTCACCTTTTACTACAACGGTAGAGACCATCATAAATAAAACAAGCACTTTATCATTTGATTTGAGCCAAGCTTTACTAGAAGGTGGAGGCCCATCAAACAGTAATTTTGCCACAAATTCATAGTCTTCACCAGTCCATCTATATCATTCAATTCAATTTAAAGGTTTTAAAAAAATTATAAAAGAAAAAGAGGTCGTGCTTGGTTTTTTTTTTTTCCTTCGATTTTTAGAATCGGATTTGATTAAATCTGAATATGCAAGGTTTGTTGATTCTCCCTTGCATCAGTTGAACTAGCAACGAGCTCGGTAGGAAATAACATCTAAACAAAGGAGCTCAAATTTTTGTGATGCAATATTAATTATCTTGCAGACATTTCCTACGTACCGTATTTAAGTAACTGTTGACTGCTACAATCCTAACAAGGACAAGAAGGTTAATATGAACATGCAAGTTTATAGCAAAATCAATTTCCCTCCTACGATATTTGTTTAATACCTTTTTCATGTCTATTACAATGCAATTAACGGAACACCCTCCTCTTTTTTAATATCTGTATTTTTTAAATGCTTGGATAAGAACAAATAGAGGACCAATATTTAATCAAATCTCCTTGGATTGCCCTGCATTTTAGTACAGACAGTACTGTTGCGAAGTGACTACTTGCACAGTCGTCGTTTCTGTCAACTCTATCTCATGGTCTGTTCACTGAAACCAGCAGCCTTGTTTGGTTGTCTCACCACCACCTAGCTTGATATTTGATAGCTTGCGCGAGATATTAGACCAGGAAAGAGCACATCTCTTTCGAAATGCCAACCTCACCATATATCTTCAGCTCTTTGGAAGGGCTTCAACAAGGCTTTCGATAAGGGCAAGAGATAAGAACATTTGTTGTGCAAAGCTTCTCAGCTTCTTTTTTTTCTTTCTATTTTTTTTTGGTTAAATCCTATGATTTTGTGTGCCCTCCATGAATGGTATAGCCATATGATGCTATATCTTAATTCTTTTAGCATCATTTTAGGGAGTATTCCTAGAGTTTCTAGTAGCGCTGATTAGGAACATGAAATCCATGAACGACAACTGGTTGGGCTTCTCCCTTTCCTCTACCATGAACATGGATGCATCTTCCGATCCATACCATTGCCAAGATCATATAAATGATCATCACCACCAATCTCTACCCTCATTTGCCACTACGACTGCAGTGCCATGCAGCATCTTCCATTCTCCACAGGCCACCAACTCCGGTATTTGCTACGGCATGGAAGGCGCTGATAATGAAGCATTACTTTACCCTCAGTTATCTGTCATGCCGTTGAAGTCCGATGGATCACTCTGCATCATGGAAGCTCTTAGCAGATCGCAGCAGCAAGGTCAGCTGCTTAGCTTTTCCATTTCAAACATGTTCCTCATTGTTCTGATGCACATTTCGATACTGAAGTTGCAGGAATGGTGCAATCTCCGTCGCCTATACTAGAAGACTTCCTTGGCGGTGCACCGCAAATGGGAATCCATCACCAGTTCGTGAACAACGATAGCGCGGCAGCAATGACTTTAAGCTTGGACTGCAGCAAAGAATCTGATAGCCAAGCCAACAGAAACCATTCCTTGGGCCTTCTCCACAGGCAACATCAATTATATTTCCAACCATTGCATGAAGGGTTATGCCATGAGATGTATGATGTCGCAATGGAGGAAGGATCAACCAATGGTGAAGGAATTTCCAGCCTCAAGTCTTGGGTGAATAGGCACTACAACGGTGGCAGCCATGGGTATTGCGAGGAAACTGCTGTTGGATATGACCCTGTCGGAGCAATCGGGTATGGGAATCTGCAGTCCTTGAGCTTGTCCATGAGTCCTGGGTCCCAGTCCAGCTGTGTCACAGCTCCACTGCAGAGCTCTGCTGCGAGTGAATGCATGGTTTTGAATGCGCCAAAAAAGAGAGGTGCTGTCAAAGTGGCCTACAAGCAGCCTGTTCATAGAAAATCTATTGACACATTTGGCCAGAGGACCTCTCATTATAGAGGTGTTACGAGGTCAGTTTTCATTGTTTTTTTTCAATTATTATACATTGTTATACATTCATTTGAGGATCTTTATTGTACTAGTTTGTTGATTAATTTCTGCATGTATTTTTCATGCATTAATCCAATATAGGAGCAGAACAAGATTAGCTTGCACGTTTTGTTTTCTCTAGCGTTTACCGTATGAGTTTGAACATTTTCAATGCCTGTGGTCAGTGTAGTTCTTACAAAATATATATTCACTAAGATTATTTGTTGGTAAGTTATGACGCATTCAGATCTTATATATGTGGCTTCCTTTTTTTCTGGATTTCTATATATTTTCATTTATTATGTGAATCAATCAAAATATTTATGTATTGGTGTTCATATTGGAATCCTTGATGATTACTCCAGTTTTTATCATGTGATTCATGCTTCAGGCATCGGTGGACTGGTAGATATGAAGCACATCTTTGGGATAACAGTTGCAAGCAAGAAGGTCAGACGAGGAAAGGGCGGCAAGGTGAGTTGAAAAATGGGATGAAGTGTTTGCTGGGAATACTCACTCAATTAATTGTTCAGTTTCATATTCAACATTTCAGTAAACCCTTTTAACTACAAATTGTAATCTTGTTTGTTATGTTATTCCTTGTGCCGAGTCTCGTAAATGAATACGCTTTCCTGCAGTTTATCTTGGTACGCTTGCCTTGCACTCAAAAATTCATCTACATTTCTTCTGTTTCCATATTAGTTTATCTTTTACCATTTCGGTCTCTCAGGTGGGTATGATATGGAGGAAAAAGCTGCTAGGGCATATGATCTTGCGGCATTGAAGTATTGGGGACTATCAACACATATCAACTTTCCGGTATTCACTGATCGGTTTTAATTTTCTTTATCTTTGCAACATTAATCGGCTACTAGATTTTTCTCTTGGCTGGATATCATGCAGTTGGAGAATTATCAAGAAGAGCTTGAAGAAATGAAGAACATGACCAGGCAAGAGTATGTTGCACACTTAAGAAGGTAAATCTCATTTTTATCCATTCACTCACTACTCGTTGTTAGCTGGTATTTCCTGAACGTTACTTTGCCTCAACTTACTTACAGGAGAAGCAGTGGGTTTTCTCGAGGGGCTTCAATGTACCGCGGAGTCACCAGGTTGCTTCAACTCAGAGTGTGATCTACTTCCATTAAGCCTTCACATTCTGTTTGCTGATTAATTTGATATTTCTCTACAGGCACCACCAGCACGGACGGTGGCAAGCTCGAATTGGTAGGGTCGCTGGAAACAAAGATCTCTACCTTGGGACCTTCAGTATGTTTCTTGTTCCTTTTCATGTCGAATTTTCTTGTTTTACATTGAAAGTCAATCATGCTAACGATATGCCAAGTCGTGTCGAACTTTAAATACCACATCATTTGATCCCCTGGATGTTCTTTAATGAAGCCAAACTAGGAATGACATCGAGCGTATGCTTAATTTTCAAAGGGAAATGGATTTTCAGGCACGCAGGAAGAAGCAGCCGAAGCGTACGACATAGCTGCGATTAAATTTCGAGGCGTAAATGCAGTGCCCAACTTCGACATAACAAGGTACGATGTGGAAAAGATACTGGAGAGCACTACCTTGTTATCGGGGGAGCATGCCAGGAGAAATAAGGCGATCGATGCTGAAAGACAAGTCTTACCTAGTTCGGAAGGCAATATAGACGTTTTCGTAGAGAACGACACCAGCACCACCGCTTCACGTTGGAAGATGGATTTCCATTCAGTTCATACGGCACAGGACTCCAAACCGGTCGTTGAAAATTTAAGCTCAGCACAAGCTGCAGTAGATGATTTGGAGAAGCTGGGAAATAGTAACCACCAACACGTAGCAGCGACATCCCCAACGCCGACGACTGAGGGGACTCCTGACAGAACTGCCTTCTCGTTCACGTACGTCACCAAGGCTGAGTGGTTCTACCACTGCTAATTCTTGGGTTCCATCAGTTTAGCTCAGCGCAGGTCAACAAGCATTTCCTATGTCTCCTCGGATGCCAGTTTTTGCTGCCTGGGCAGCTGATGCTTGATTTCCTATTTGTGCAGTTTTTATTTTTTGTTTTGTTTTACCTGTCAGTAGGTCTTGGTTTTTCCAGTAGTGGGGCCAATTTTGGGGGAGAAATTTACACAAACTGTAGGCCTCTTCGAGCAGAATTCTATTGTAAGGGGAAAAAAAAATCTATTGACCGTCATCTTGACCGTTGGATCTCTGACAACAATGTGCAAACATTTGGCCGTCATCTTGACCGTCATCTGGCTTGCATGACCTTATTTGCGTGTACAACGGCATTAGAAGTGAGGTGTTTTGGGGGAAGGTAAGAATCGTTCTTCTCTTGTTTATTTTGGCTGATGTGAGAAAGAAATGCATCGAAGTGTTTTGGTTAAAAATTGCATGTAAGCAGGGGAAGAGACGATTGAAATAGTGAACTGACAGAAACACTTTATTGCCAATGTCTTCGAGTGGCAGTGGGACAGTTGTTGACATTGATTGCATCCTCCTTATCCCTCTTTGGCTTTCATGCCAACAACCCCTTTTGCTCGCATTGCTGCCAATGGAGCTCTTCAAACTACTGTGGTAAAATTACATCCTTTTCCTCCCCTCCCCCCAGTAGTAAACACTAAACGGAGCCTCCCGCTACGGTTCACCCGTGATGCTGGTGAACGCATGCGGTGCCTTTTTCTAACTTAGTGTCTCCTGCTGCTTTATCAGGTCAGGTCCCATAGAACAAATGGCTGCCCAACTCCAATTCCAATAATTAAACAAGGGATGCAACCAATCATGATCCAAATCTAACCTGATTTTAAGCATTTAAATTCATAGATATGAGCCGGAATCCAACCTCGAGTCAAACTCCATTTGCCTCGAGCCCATGGCCATCTTTAAACAAACTCCACGAGCTCAAAGATGGCATTCGTTTTTTCCCCTTCTTTTATCCCCATGCGCTGCTCTCGATCCCCTCGAATCCATTCCATGGCGCCACCACCGGAGCTTCTCCTCGCCGTCCAGCTCGCCGCACTCCTACTCCCTTTCCCGCGGTGGTCCTCGGCGGACCCCGATGACGAGGCCTGCCTCTCCAACCTCCGGCGGTCGCTGACGGACCCCAGCAACAGCCTTCGGAACTGGAGCCGCGCTGCCTTCGCCGCCCCCTGCGACGGTTTCACCTCCCACCTCCAGGGCGTCACCTGCAACAACGGCCGCGTCTACAAGCTCACCCTCGCCGGCCTCGCCCTCGGCGGCGCCGTCTCACCATTCGTCTCCAACTGCACCAACCTCCAGTGGCTGGACCTCTCCTCCAACCAGCTCGGGGGCGGTATCCCGCCGGAGATCTCCGCCCTCCTTAACCTCGCCGTTCTCAACCTCTCCGTCAACCGCCTCACAGGGCCCATCCCCCCCGAGCTCGCTCTCTGCTTCTATCTCAACGTCGTTGACCTCCACTCCAACCAGCTGTCCGGCGACATCCCCGACGGGCTCGGCCTCCTCGTCCGCCTCTCCGCCTTCGACGTCTCCTACAACCACCTCGAGGGACCCATCCCGCCGTCGCTTGCGAATCGGACCGGGACTCTGCCGCGGTTCAACGCCAGTTCCTTCGTCGGCAACAAGGGGCTCTACTGCTACCCTCTGCCACCGGCTAAGGGGAGGGGGGTTTCGGTGATCGCCATTGTCGGGATTGGACTCGGCAGCGGCCTCATCAGTTTGGTCCTCAGCTTCACCATCGTCTGCGTCTGGCTCAGGCTGAGGAAGCAGCCGTCCGTGGACGGCGAATAGGGAAGAAATCTGTTTCTTCTTCTTCTGGATCTGTTTCGCCATTAAAATCTCACATCTTGAGCACATCTTGTGATTCTTCGATCAGTAAAATTAGCTCTTTTTTAGTTCTCTTTTCCTGTTAAAATGCCTGTAAAAAAATGCAACTCTGTTCTGGCAAATTTACCAAACGTTCATAAAGAAATTAATCAAATCCCGGACTCTGTATGTTGCCTTTTACACAACAAAATGATAACGAGAACAAAGCAGGGTGAAGTGGTTCGGCATCATTAAAGCTGGAGCATGAATTATGGTTTCCTGTGATTGATTGTTGACTGAAGAAAAAATGAGTGGCCAACATCAAGATGGGTCCTTGTCGTCAACACTCGATGCCATCCAAGTCAAACATGTGTTTGAATAGAGCTCCAAAGTGAGTTGCCCTTCATTTACCAATGAACAAAATAACACTGGTGGTGTTGTTGCAGCACTAGAATGTCAATGTATTGAGCTTATGTTTTCAGGATGAGTTGGAGCTCACTAGCTTTAGTCGCCACTTTTACAACTTTTTGTGGGCACTCGTCAATGATCCACTTTGGGCTTAGCAACTTCTGAGTTGATCAAAACAATCAGTTTAATAACAATAATAGACGAGAAGACACGTTCCGGAACTGCAAAAATGTGGTTCAAACCGGTACTATGGCACTGCTATGCAGAACTGTATCCGGAGGTACCAGAACTATGTTAAATGCAACATCCATTTACCATGAGAGCATTTGCTATGCAGGAAAAGTCACTATGAATAGATCCTGATTAACACATTCTTTCAATTAATCATGAATGGTAAACCGTTGATAGTTGATAAGACAGTTATTAACTGCTATAACTGGGGATGTTGGTTGATTGGGTGTTTTGACTCTGGAGATCATCTCTCTGCTGTGACCTTCGTGCAAGCCAAAGAACTTGCATCAGCCCACCATTACCAGCATGCGAAAGAAACAACCTCCCTTGCATTTGGAAGCATAAAGAAATGCACTTAACGAGCACAAAAAGTGATCCAATGCCAAGAAGATGCTTATTGAAATCCCCATTCTGTTCAAAGAAGCCAAAACATGGACTAGTTTCAAATCATGAGCCAGAACGAATTAAAGTAACTAGAATAAACCAGAGGTTTACCTTTGCAGTGGTCTTGAAAAACTCTTGCAAGGTTTCTTTTAAGAATTCTGCTAGTGATACACCAATAAAGAGACCGACTGGTACTAAAAGCTCTAAATCACTTGAGATAGAAAGAGATATGTCTGATAAAAAGCTTAGAGCATACAACACAATGAAGGACCACTTAAGAGCTGTTTTTCCAAGAAAGACTAATTGATGAAGAACAACTTTTTTGGCTTCCTCCCAAGGAAATTCTTTCAATGGCTTAGGAAAGACCTCCAGTGGTTTATATGCTAACCTATGGAGATGGATACTAGCTTTCTTTGGGTCTGCAAAATCACCAGAAGCTTGCAATTTTGCGGACAAACCCCTTGCATGTTTCTGGCTGAAGTGAAATTTGGAATTAGGATAGAGCCTATGAATGTCATAAGTTTTCCCGATCTGCAGATCATTGTTCTGACAAAAATGAGAAAATTGATGTTAAAGAATCTATATGAGTTCTCTAGTATATTATATGCCATGTGCAGTCCGCGCTATCTAGGTGGGTAACAAAGATGAATCTCAGGGGAATAAAATGGCATATTAACTACAAAGTTTAATGAATTTGAACTAACAAGAAAAACATCATGACAAAATCAACATGGCAAACTCACAGGAGTTCACGTAAACTGCAACTTTAAGTGGTTAAAGAGTTCATCAAGCACATTTCTAACTCAATTCTATGATTTATTCTAATCAGACAATTGAAAAAGCATCACATATAGGATTTCAGGATGGGTACACTAGCACGATAGCCAGGCAATAGTTTTTTGAGTTTATTGTATTTGGTCTCTTAGAACATTTACAGTGGCTTCAATCTTCAAACATCAGAACCCAATGATTTCCTCAAATATATTAATTATTCCTGCTCACCATCGATAAGCAATAATCTGGCTCACCAGCTCTCATGTAGTTCTTAGCAGCCCAAGCTAATTCTGAACTTTTGGCTGCATGGCTGTATGACCTATACAAGTTTGGCCTTCCAATTTGCCAATTCATCCTTCACAATAACAGTATTAACCTCACTTTTTATCCAATCAATCCATAATAATATAACCACTGAACCATATAAAAGAAAATGAAAGGTAGAGCTAATTTTAAAACCTTCTCAGCCATTAAAGGATCGTTTATTCGTTCAATTTCTTCCTTGATTCAGATGCTGAAGTGTTTGATGAAGCTTGGACGAGAAAAGAAATTAGCTCTAATGGGGAGAAAGGAATCTAATTTCCATTAGAACTAATCTCCATTCTTTAATTAGACTTTCTCATCCAAGGTTCACCAAACACATCACCATCAGAACATTTCTGTCAAATGCTAACTAGCATTATCCATAATCCTAGATTTTCCAGCTTTAAATCAGCACTTTTTCTTCATCATGTCCTATTCCCCCAACAAAACCCAAGTTTACCAAATTTCAACTGATGACGAATTTTGTTCAACAGCACTAAAAAAAAACTGACCAGAGACGACGACGAGGAAAGAAGGAAAGTTTGGAACTAACTTTGTGTCTGGCAAGAAGTAGTGAACTCGAACAAGTTGCCGCGAACGCCACCGTCGCTGTCACCATCGCCGATGATGCAGATCGACCTCCCGCTTATTAGGGTTTCCTCTTCTTCGTCTCCCTCCAAGTCGACGACTCCATCAACTTCGCTCCGCCCATATCCGGAACGATGAAGCGTTTTTAAAGCGTGTACGATACTTTAAGATTCGTGTTTTTTTCAAC
>JBAMIB010227279.1:0-12273 GCA_037177415.1 Kaempferia rotunda
ACGTCGTATCTGGGAATTAAATCATAGATACCTGATAGATAATTGAGTACTCTTATCGCTGTACCATAGTCCGGGGCAAAATAATTGTTAGCAAAATAAGATTTTGGTAGAACATTTTTAGATCAAATTGATTTCTTAGATTAAATTTCGTGATAATTGGAAGATATTTGAGGAATATTTTCATATATTCGAGATATTTCAAACACTTTCGCTTATCCTCTTTATCCGTGAACTCACCGTCTCCTCTCTCATCCTCCTAGATCTCCGCCGCCTCCGCGGTCGCAGCCGTCGCCGCCGCTGCCGCCGCCGCCGCCTGCTCCTCCTTCTCCACTTTTCCGATAAATTGGAAGTCGGCCATCGAATACGGCATAGTATGCAGGCATTAGCAGCGCTCCCATCTTCCTCCGCACAGCTCCATCAGCTCCCTGCCCTCGACTCGTTGAAGGCGGCGCCGGGGGTGACAACGAGGAGGCGATGCCCTAACCTCAAACTCAACGGGCACTTTTCTTTCTCTCTACGTAGCATTCATTGTCAGAAGCATCCCGATCATGTACGCGCCCTTTTTTCTACTCTCTCATCCTTTCATCCCTCGTCGAAACGAGCAAAAGGAGCGATCTTTCTCTTTTTTTAGTCGGAAAGGTGAAAGATTTTTCCTGTATCTTGCCATTTTCGGTTGATCCCTTGTGCGTTTACCCTGCAGGGAGTGAACGGAGGTGACACAGACGACATGTTCGACGATTTGTTCAAGAAGTATGGAAAGGTGGTATATAGAAGCACCGACCAAAAGCGCCCAATTTCGGAGGCAGATGATGATGCTGAAAGCTTGTCCTGTAAATCCCATCTCATTCAATTTTTCTTTGAGCCAGTTGTAACTTATCTTTGAGTTTTTCACACATTGCGAAAAAAACAGGAGATCTTAGCACAGTTGGCTCGGATGTTTAAGTTGACAAAGACTAGGATCATCGTGTTTCATAACATGAAGTTTGTTAGATGCTTCATGTTCGTGTTTCTTGATGGTTCAATCTTTCAACTTTTTTTTAATGTTGGATTTTGCTATGCTCCTAATTTGATTCATCTTAATAATAGATTGTTCTACCAATCCTTAGTAATTATTAGGCCGTATTTATTATTATTTTAGATCACATTGATATTCTCTATGTTGATCTTAGACTAATTAGTTGTTAGGTTAGGTGAAGCTGAAGTCTTTTTCCACTCATGTATTGGCAGATATATTTTTTCTTTCTAATTGGATGCAATGAAATTATGAAAAAAGAAATTATAAATCATAAGATGTACAGTTAAATTAGCAAAGCACAGTTGAATATTAAGAGATATCATTCAAAATATCCACATCTGAAGTGCATCGATATGATTTAGAGGCTTGCAACCATTAGTAATTGCACAACCTATGCTCTGAAATATATGAATGTAATCGATCCAGAAATCTGTTTTTAATATCTTTATGCATTGACTTGATGCATTCGAAACTTTATTGTGGGTAAATTGACTCATGTTATAGTATTTAAGATATGCCACAGGCTTCATTAGCTAACAGTCAATAGTTTATTTCCATAGAAATTTTTGCAATTTTGGTCATTTCAACTACATTTTCTTCAAATTTTACTTAATTTTGCTAAAATTGTATTTAGATGCTCTTGTTAAGTGCCATTGATAAACATGTGATCAACTCCAAGTAGCACTTACATTACAACCTGCAGCACATTTACTTTCTGTGTTAATGTAATGAACCTATCTCAAACCGGGAACAAGCTATAGCAGATTCAGTTTGTCGCATTTGTGTGAAATTGTATTTTACCTCAAGTGTGTAGATGATTTGTCAATGACTGAAACAAATACCACTTCTGCAGTTGCTGTGACTCTAGCTAAAGTTGCCAATGATGTAAAAGCTGCTGATATTCGTGTTCTCTTTGTGAAGCCTCTGGTCTATTGGACTCGATTCTTTATCATTGTTACAGCATTTTCTCGTCCTCAGATTGACGCAATTGGGTACATATCTTTTTCCTTGTAGAGTATTTGCAACATTCTGTCTCATCTAGTTTTCACACTCTACATTTTACTCATCAAAGAACAAAAAGTGTGTCATCTAAGTAAATCAAGTCACGTATAGATGTGTTGCAAACAATAATATTTTTGTCTGGTGCTTCAACCATTTTTTTGGTGTTATGTAATTTAGGTCCAGGATACGAGACACAGCTGAGAAGCAATTCGACAAAATTGCCTCTGGTGATACGAAGCCCAACTCGTGGACTTTACTAGACTTTGGTAAGTCTGTTGCACTGACTGATCTTATGCGATTCATCATTCGATGGATCTTGAAAAAAATCTATTCTTTTGTGTCTTTAACTCCATTCTGCATCTGAATTTATTTTCTGAATTATTGTACTTGATCTACTTTAGATACAGTTTGTATTATAGGAAAACAAAAGATTGTATTTACAAATAGAAAAATGAATAAATATGTTATGGTACAAGCGACACGAATAAATTCTATACAGATTTGATTGATACAATACGCTAATCAACGGTGGATTAAGTCGTACAGACTAAATCAAGGAGGGTTAAGTTGTATAGACTCAGTCAAAATTTTATTTGGCATCTCCATAAACTCAAGGCAGTTTGGTTGAGGTAAGCTTGAATTTATGTTGTAATTTAATAAATTTATTGAAGATGTTTGTCTGGTGTTCATTTGAAGAAGTAGATTGTGGCTGAAGGGTTCTCTGTTGTAGAAGAAAAAAAAAACTCTTAGCGGAAATATAATCTTCGAAACTTCTAACAACATGGTACTAGGTGAGCTACATTGAAAGCACTCTGGTCGTTTCTTTGCCTGGATGATTGATGAACAGGCAACAAGGAGAGACACTTTGGATTGGATGGTTTGATATCGATCAATTCTCTGCTCAAGAGGGATGTCAGAGATGGGCCCTTTAACGATATGTATGATGTGAGTCGAGATGTTCTCAAGGCACATATTGGTTGGTATAGATCGCTATTAGCGGTTCACAGTAGAGTAGATAGTCACAGTAGGTGACACAAGGTGTTGCGATGAAGCAGGATGCCATGGTGGATGATGTGAGGTCTTATGACAGAGCATGAAGTCGCGGGTGGCAGGCTGACTAGGTGGAGCGTCATTGGAGTATGTCATTGGAGTATGCGGAGACGGAGCGTGAAGGATACAAAAGAGGAATTATGAAAGGTACGAGAGGTACAGGAGGTCATGTGTGCGACCTCCGACTGATGATTAGATGAGGATCGATACTGACTCTGATACCATGTAAAAATAAATATAGGAGGATTAAATTGTGTAGACTGCCTTGAAATTTTATTTGTCATTTATGTTATCTTAACCAATGTTTAGTTGTTTCCTTGACGCTTATCTGTTTTCTTGTTGAACTTCAGGTGATGTAGTAGTTCACATATTTCTTCCCCAGCAGCGAGCTTTCTACAACTTGGAAGAGTTTTATGGAAATGCCACATCTATCGAACTGCCTTTCGACAACCAATCCCCATTCCGAAACTAATGCATTCTCCATCTCTTACAAATGATTAGCTACTAGTCTTTCGAACGGAATCCATCGAGTTTCGCTGAAAATTTTCGGCATTGGGATGCTTTAGTCTCCTCTAAAAGAGACTCATTTTAGCATTGTGAATCTCATGAGTTTAGTAGTCGTTAAATTACCATGCCTGCCTGTTTGATATTTCTCTTCTTTCTCTGTTGCCATCAAATCCTTCTTTAGGGGTGTTAAAAACGAATCCGACCCGACGACCCAACAGGAGTCAAGCCGGAAAAAATCAGGTTCAGGTTGGATATGTTCAGGTTCGGCTCGGGCTCAGGCTATTTTAATGTGGTTCACTAAACCAAAATTAAGGCCTAAATCAGATTTAGTTGTTTCTAATTCATTTGATATTTGAAGTGGATAAATGGCTCTCCATTCGGATTCCACTCATTTCATTCGAACTACTCCAAATTCATGCGAAATGGATCGATGAGCACACCTGAGATCTTTATTCTTTGTATCAAACTATATTCGACGTATAACTAATCTATACTCTGTGTCGGCGAAAGGCATTCACTCAATTTACTATTAAATTTTTTGATAGTCTATTTATAAATAAAGGGCAATATGGTGCATAAAATTTCCGACAATACGAAATTTAAAAAAAAATCAGATTAACTTTACTGTTACACTGAAGCTCCCCTTCAAAATTAAAAATAATATAATATTAAAAAAAAGTGCACAAGATGTAAGGCTACCCTAGTTGAGTTCTGGATAACAAAAAGGTACAAAGTGAAGAAATGACACAACAAAACCTCACTTTCTCATTGTCATTTAATATTAGTAATGACTTCTTACTTTTACACTCTCCTCTCCCTATGCAACACCAACTCTCTCTTCTCCATTGAACATTAATCTCTTTTGAAAAGGTACAAAACGTGACAAAAGCATGGTGAGCAGTTGTAACCATAGATGATCTCAAGAGCCAGGGCCATGGCCATGGCCCTACACATGTTCTCTCTTTCCCCTCAATCCACCAACTTTCTAGTGCCACCAATGATCAACTGGCCAACAGATAAGGCCCAGGGCAAAGCAACGCAGCACTCATCCACACAAAGATGCAAAAGGAGATAGAGATGTGTGAAGTGTCCCAGTTGCCCACCAACTCAGCTCCTGCTGTGTCACCAGATAAATGCTTTCAGAAAGCTAAAGCATAGAATAATCAGTGCCTATCTGTTGATTCACCTGTTGCTGATACAACTCATGGACTTGTTTCACTGATGAAGTCTCCAAAAACAGCAATTACCAACTTGTGAGAAAAAAAAAGAAAAAGGGTATAGATCCACAAAGGCCATCATTCTGTGCTCCTTTATTCACACATCAAGTCTAAGGGAGCCTTTATTTTGCATTCCTTCCTTACCAAAATTCCCTCCTTTGGTTACAAATACTCGAACAAGGCTTTGCATTGTTCTTCTTTGCCCCCTCCTGTTACTGAACCCACAAGGGCATTGAAGGAGTTGGAGCAGTGTTAAAGGTGCCTCGTGGAAGGATTATATGGTGACCAATATTTAGCCTCTTTGAATTTGTACAATTAACTCTTAGGCAGCTACCTTGGGCCGAAGTCTAGATTCTCCCACTTGAATGGCTCTACCGATCCAATTTGTGGTAAACCTCGGAAGCATAAGCAAACACAGACGCAGACGGCAGCTATTGCAAGCATTGAGTGAACATAAGGCCGCTGAAGAAGCCCCTTGGTTCGGGGGGATCGCCTAAGCTGTCTGGCCCCGATCATGGCACATTGAGCACAAGAAATCGATGGCACAGTTTGGGCACCCTGTGTGATTGATCCTCCTACCACTGCTCCATCTCTTACTGGAATTGTCACTTGGCCATTTGTCCTGTCACCAAGCTTCCTGAATATCAGATTGTTATAGGAAATATTGTTCCTCAGCAATGCATACATATAGGGGGACCGATCATTCTCGTCAAGTAACGAAGTCCAGCACTTCAACCCGATCTACCAAAACCAAAGACCAACAGATTAGAGAAAATGCCCGTAAGGTTTTTAAAATAGTAGACATGGAAGTATATATTTATTAGAGAAAATGCAGTTAGAACCTTTGCATTCTAAGAATGGTAGGGAGTGAGATTTAGGAGAAGCTTACTTCTTGCGGATCATTAGTGAGTGCATCAACCAAATCCTCCGAGTCCTGCATAGATGCAGCCATATGCAATGGGGTAATCCCGCCCGGTCCAGCCATGCTTGGAGAGAAAAGATACACCTTCGTCGCATCTTTCTCTTGAATCACATGATACTGGACGAGAAGGTCTACCATTTTTCTGCACTTTCTCTTAACTGCTCGGCTCAATAGGTCAATTTCTGAAAGAATTTCTAGTGACTCCTGTTTTAACACATCATCATTTAAGCTTCTTTCCACAAGAATATCCAAAAGAGCTTGAATAAGAGTGCACCAATCACGTTCGACTGAAAAGGTCAGAAGGTACTTCAACCGGGAACTTGAAAATTTAGAAAAGGAGAGACTGGATGATTTCTGTGTCCTTTGAAACAGCCAACCGAGCTCATTTAAGAAGTGCAAACTATCCTCCTTTGACCTGTAACGGGGACTATTACTAACTTGTTCCTCTGTGATGGCATCTGATAGGAAAGCATCCTCAAAATCTGTTTCAAGGGTTCTCAACTCCTGACAAATGCTAACATTGGCAATAATGACGGGAAAGCTGTTCCCCTTGAAACCATTTTCCACCTGGTCATGTAATTCAAATATTAGTTGAGAGTAGTGGGGGTTCTACATTTAAATGCAACTAGAAAGAGGGGAAGCTACTGAGTTTGACATGTTGACTTCACATTAATGTGGTTACCTCAATGAAACATCGACTAAATCCTTCAGGAGATCCTCCTGGGAAGTCAAACTTCTCAACGCAAGAATCATCATATATTGTGCCAGGATATGTTGAGCAGAGAATTTCTTTTGACATATATTTACCCATATAAGTGCAATGAATCCTATAGAAATGAAAGAAATATATGAGCGATATAAGTGATATAGTACAAGTTTTCCTTTTCAAACATTGCAGTGCTCAACTCACTTGGTTCCAGGAACAGTCAAATTGCGACCTTTCAGAAGAAGGGATGTTTTCTGCCCACCTACAACAGCAACCGGTGACACAGATGTCAACTCCGGTGCACTCCATGCCTTCCAAGTCCTAGATATGCGGATCTTTGCTGCAATAGATAGGTATGATATGGTTATCTACTTGAGAAGATAATTGCAGTCCAAAAATATTATTCCTACAACATGTATACTCCCCATGGAACCTTTAATCTACTGAAACATATAACAAAGAATGTGTTACATAACAGTATCAATGAAAAATCATACCATCCTTGTGTGACACTAACTGTCGGTTTGTACGAAGTAAGAACCTTCCATTTCGCCAGAAATCAGTTTCAGGAAATTGAACTAGCGACACAACACGTTCAAGAAGATCATCTTCAAACTGCAAAACCAACAAATAATTCCAGTATACTCCACATCAAACTAAAAGTTCAAAAAATTGAAAAATGTGGCACTGACTTCTTCCCATGCAACAGACGGCATTGATAAGTAGATAGATAAGATTATGCAACCAGGTCTGATGTAACTCTCCATATCTGAAGGGCTGTGTGAGAGCCAATTAAATACCTGTAACAATGGGAAATGTAAGTAGCACACGAGTCGTTGATAAAAGAAAATTCCAGGAGATATCAAACCTGAGAACGTAGGGAATCAGGGAAACTACTTGGATCCTTGCCAAAAAGCTTGAAAATTATCCGTCCAGTCCGATCCTGTTTAGTCGTAGGTGTAATAAGCAAATAAGATGCAAAAAATGTTCTGAAAGACCATCAGCGATAGGTTGCATGTTACCTGAGCATCAGAGTTGGAACTAGATGGGGAGTGATCTGAACCAGAGGATTTGTAACCACCTCGAGATGGTAGTCTCTGGGCTGTAGCATTTTCTGTTTGCATTTCTGACACTCTAAATAGCTCAAGCGGCACACTTCCACCATTAATACTACTCAGTTCGACAGTTGCATTTTCTTCCCTACATTCTAGTGCTTCTGCATATTTTGTTCCTTCCGATGTTGAATGCAGAGGGAACAATTTCTTTGTAACAGGCGGAGAAGATGATGGAGATCTCTCTTCCAAAGGGTTGCTACTTTCAGATGATAAATATTTAATTGCAGAACCAAGTTCAGGAGGATTATCATACTCAAGAGGTCCAAAAAGTTGCAAAGGTAAGCTCTGACGGTTTTGCTGAACTATCTGGTGGCATGCACCAACTGTAGATTTGCTGATGAGGCTGTCTGGCAAGACACCAACTGACGGATGCATATGGGTTGATTTATTGTGAGAATTAGCATCCGCAGAGGGTTCAACATTTTGAACCTTAGCCTTATCATTGCCACTACTTTGGCTGCTCCTTTGGGAAAGAGTTGCAGGGACAGCAGCAGTAGTAGCTGCTATTGCTGCCGATAAAACTGTCAGTAGCTTAGTGGTGGCAGATGGAGAATTTATCTCCCCAATCTCCTTAATCGACTTCTCAATTGAGACTAGTGGCGCTTCTTGAGATACGTTCAAATCAAAACCTCCAGGCTCCAAAGATCTGGCAGAACGGTTTCCACTATTTGAAGCGCTTAATTTACTGATAAACTGGACAAGGCGGTCCCTTTCAAACAGAGGGATGTTTGTCTGTTTGTCTTGAGAGTTACCTGCATTCACAATAGTAATACATGAAGCAAAAGAAGGAAATCACAGAGCAAAATATTAGCACCCCTTTCGAGAAAGACGGCATGCCTTCCAAGTGTGCAAGCATAGACAACAAGTTAACAATATCCAGATGCCCACTTGCTGAATTTTCTTGGTTCATAGGTTGCAGCTTAGGAGAAACAACTTCTGGTTGTGTCTTCCGTCTGCGCTGATTGTGTCCTGCAAGCCGCCTTCTACAGCTTCTCTTTCCCTCGTCAAACTCAGAAAGAGGATGGAATCTGAATAACATAATCTAACATATCAGAATGATACAAGTTTTTTTTTTCAGAAAATTGATTGATATATGAATTAAACGCAACAAATCTACGATTGCAAATAAGCCTATTATTTCTAGCCATGAAGTTTAAGTTGAAACACCAAGCATATCATGGCAGATTTACCGCATATTTCAAAAAAATCTCAAAAGGAAACCTGTAGCAGCAGCAATTTACCTGGTTAATGCTAACTGGAAACTGTAAAGTAAGATTTTGAGGTGGAAGGAATTACCTGCTGCACTGTTGGCAGAATCTCTGCATCTGGTTCCCAACAAGGGCCTTGGCAGTCTTGCTGTGCACCTCACACACCTTGTGGCGCCTGTGGTAATCCTTGGCGCTCGACAGATCCGTGCGGCAATCATCCACCTGACACATCGGGTAGTTGCTGCTCCCCGGCGAGCCAGACCGGACCCGCTTGTTAGGCCTTGCAGTAGGCTCCTCTGCCAAGCATCCTCCGCCTCCAAGCTTCAGCACTAGCCTTTCATCGTCCTCTTCCATACTTCTTCCAAGTAACGAGCTCTCGTCCCCATTCTTCTGATCGACAATAGCAGCGGCTGCCGAAGATGACTGAGATCCCAGGCAGATGACGTCCGCGGTGTCGGACGCAGGCGCGGATGTAAACTGCACGCTGTCCCAATTCCACCTCTTGGGATTCCAATTACTAGCGGGATTCGCAACAGAAGCGCTCATCGTGTGCTCCTGGTTATCCGGCAGTCGGTTGTGCTGAAAGACGGAACTTTTCCATGGAAAGTCTCGCTTCTTCGCGAGAAGAGGAGTGTCACGGAGGGCAACTGGAAGGGCCTGGTGGTGGTGAAAGAAGATAGGAGGAGCAACCTGCGCGCCGACCTCTCCCTCCATTTCTGCCAGATGAAACGCGAAGCCTAAGTCCCCCTCGATCGTTCAACAAAAAACGCCCACTTCTTCGTCAAAACACTATTGTCTACCTCCGATCCATTCTTCCACATATTCCAATCTACAAAAGCAAGAAGCAAACCCAATAATCCGTCGAGAATAATAAAGGAAACAGTTTTCCAAAGCAAACCATAGAAATAAAAAAATAAACAACCAAAATCAAACCTTCAAAATTCCCTCAAAAATCAATCAAAAACAACATCGGAAAGAACCTGTTATACTTACCCAACTCTCACGCTTCTTAAGACCAACATAGATCGGACGAACGAACAGATCGTAAGCTTGAGCCCGCTCTCTATCACCCCGAAACGAAGTAGCTGCGCACAGGATCGCAGGAAAGAACAGATCCGGAGACTGGGTCACTGGGACGGCTAAGTTCACTCTCCCCTCTCTCTCTCTCTCTCTCTCCGCTATTTTCTCCTGCAAGCGGCGGCGTGGCAGGGAGCGTAATAAGACGCCAAGAGCGAAGGCAAGATATAAGAACCGCACGGAAAGAAAAAGCCTATTGCGTGGCATTATTTCGATGTGACCTCCGTAATTCACTTTTACTAATTAGCCCTTCAATTTTGCCTACCGCAAAACCACTTTAATTTTATAAAAAATCCAAAAATAAATAAAATTAAACGTCCTTTTATTTTTAAGTAGATCGTGCATCCTTTTTTTTTATTATTATTGAAAGAACATTCAACTTTATTATTTATTATTATATAAATATTCAATTGCTTTTTTGGAGTATTATTATTTTTCACCACATTTTTTAATTGATGAGGAGCATTACAGCATCTATAAAATTATAGTTACTATAAATATCATAAAAATTATAATTTTGTAATTTTTATAATATAAATATTAAATGAGTAGAACGGTTATAATAACTATAATTTTACAAAATTATAACTGTAACAATATAAATTACTATTAATATTGAATAAATTAAATATATATTTTAACAGTTACGATTTTATAATTGATATAATATTTTAGTAAGATGTAGATAATATATAACGGTATATAAATAATAATTAAATCATTATACATAATTAAACAGTAGAACAGAGACTCTTGACTTTAAAAAAAATTAAAAAATAGAAAAATCGAATTTTGGGGAATTTTCATTCAAAATAAAGATTATCTTATCAAACGATAAAATAGATAACATAAGAAAAAACAAAGCCGAAATATTTTTCTCTATTTTGGGGATTGGACTCCAATTTAACAATTTTGGAGGGGCGCTATGAAATTTTTCGTAAAAGAACGAAAAAAAAGAGGAGTAATTGCCGGCCGCGAAACTACGCACACAAAGCGCACCAAAATTGGGCCCAACACAGTGATGGTACAGGTGTAGCTTTACGATTCGCTAGAACGGTAGGCGGGTCACGTTGTGTCACGAGCCAAGGGAAAACGTTTTAGTATACGGAGCGGAGTAATTACAAATCATTATTGCCGTAATAATTGCTGTTACGGCCTCGTAAATGGGTCCGTACGACTGCAAACCGAAAAGGCAGTCAAATCTGAGCCGTCCGATTCGCCGTACCGTACGATGGGTCACTGTGAGCAGCAAGTGACAGCCGTCCTTTTGCTTCCCGTCCGTCTCTTCCAGCGCGTCACAGTCAGCGTCTGATCTACTCGCGGACACCACAGCGCGATTAAATAATATTAACTTTTATGAATTTATCAGCAAGCACCCTCTTTTTATTTGTATCTAAAAATATACCCTTTTGATTTATTTGGACTTGGCTATTTTTTTATAAAAAAAGTTAAAACAACATTTCATCATATTTATTATTTCAAAAATATTCTTATTCCTAAGTTGTATCATAACTACTAAAAATTTAAAATAAATTATTATTTTTTAATTTAACTTAGTTCAACCGATTATAATACAGAGCACGTTATATAAAAATACTCTTTAATCATTTAATGAAAATTATTTAAACTTAAATAAAATCACAAATTGATAAAGAATTTTTTTTATAAAAGTAGAGTTTGCTTGTAGTCCGTCCGGACGGTTGGTTTGTATTAACTTCTCATATAGGGGAGAGTGGTCTGGTTCGGATAAGCTATCCGGTTGATTGCTCTACTGGTCTGCTTCGCACGATTGACTGCATTGTCTAACGGGTCCGGTTGGCCTGCTTTTTAGTTTTTTCTGATGGAGACTCTTCTAGGTGGCCGACCGAGTTCGGTCGGCGAATTGGTCACCTCTTTTGAAGATGACACGGCTTCTTTGTTGGTCATCCTTGACCTTGCTTCGCTGATTTGACTTCTTCATTGATCAACCTTAATCTGACTTCTCATCACCCCGATCATTAATTAGCATTCTCCTAGAGGTGGTGATTAATGCTTTGGGTGGTGATTAATGCTTTGGACAAGAATAATCATAGGAAGGAGCTCTGACAGGTAGCTTGACATCCTCCAAATGATAATGCTGTGAAACTTAATGTCGATGGTAGTAGCTCCATTGGCATCCCTCGGAGGTCTAGTTATGAAGGCGTGATGCTCACGTGGTAAAAGATAATTCGCTCGTTTCTAGTTTCTCCGTCAACTCGTCCCCAACCAACACGAATGAGGTAAATCACGGGTGGCTACTAGTCATTAATGCAAATGATTAAGACATGGGGAAGCCTTGACCTGACTTCTCACGTGGCAAAAGGCGAAATCGCTCGCCCCCAGCGTCCCCGCCAACCCATCCCCAGGCCAACACGGAGGAGGTAAATCACGGGTGACTACTAGCCATAAGTGCAAATGATTAAGACATGGGGGAGG